>PVJS01003137.1:0-77929 GCA_004027185.1 Glis glis
GGAATTCTACCTCTGAAGTATGCCCCCACCCCTTGTTACTTTTTATTTTGAAATAGGGTCTTGCTAAGTTGCCGAGGCTGACCTTGAATCTGTGGTCCTCCTGTCTCAGCCTCCCAAGTACTGGGATTACAGGTGTGCACCACTGCTTGTTGCCCAGAAGAGCAAAGGCTGATAGCCAGAGAGTTGTACACTCAATTGCCCAGATGTGGAGTATCTCTACATCCTGAGGGTCCCGGAGGGAAGTTAAGGCTCAGGCTACAGGAGAAAGGGAGTTAACTCAGAACTCTGAGGAAAACCACATGAAATTATCTACCTCTTTGCAAAGTTTGGGCACTATCTCAATATGGGTGGATTTTTAAATGAAGCCATTATTTTCCAATAATAAAAACAACTAACAATCATTAACCATTTATGTTTGTAAGGTGCTGTTCCAAGTATTTATTATGCACTAACCCATGTAAATGCTTATCAGTAATATGAGTTGAAATCAAATAATGATTACCCCCATTATGAACTGAATTTTGTCTTCCCCAAATTCACATGTTGAAGTGTTAACCCTCAATGTGACTATACTTGGAAATAGAGCCTTTAGGGAGTAATCAAATTTAAGTGAGGTCATGGGTGAGGGGTAATCTTATAGGACTAGTGTCATTATAAGACAACTCTTTCTACACACACACACACACACACACACACACACACACACAAGAGGTCATGTGAGGACACAACAAAAAGGCAGCCATCTATAAGCCAGGAAGAGAGCATTGCCAGAAGCCAACCCTGATGTCTTCTTGGTATTAGACTTCCAGCTTCCAGAACTGGGAGAAAATAAGTTTCTCCCAGTTTAAGCCGTCCAGTCTGTGGTCAGGGTGCCAGCACAGTTAGGTTCTACTGAGGGCCCTCGTCATAGCTTGTAGCTGGACACCTTCTCTCTATATGCTCACATAGCAAAGAGAGAGATAGTTTCAGTCTCTTCCCCTTTCTTGTAAGGACACTAATCCCATTCTGTAGACCCATCCTCATGATTTCATGCAAACCTAGTCCTGTCCCAAAGGTCCCATCTCCAAGTACCATCACAGTGAGGGTTAGGACTTCAGAATCTAAATTTAGGGGAGACAATTAGGTCTGTAGCAAAGTTCTATGTAGATTTCATTTCAAAATGGAAGTTTTACTTAAAATATTTGAAACTCTCTTCTGAGACATTTATTTTTAGTAATTAAAATTGCTGGGAATATTGGAGGCTAAGGCAGGAGGATTGCAAGTTCAAGGCAGGCTTGGGCAACTTAGAGAACCATGTCTCAAAATAAAGATAAATAAATAAAAATCAGAGGTAGAACACTGACCTAACATGCACATAGTCCTAGGTTAGATCCCCAACACACACATACAAAAACTTTGGGAATGTCAGGAAAATGACAAAACAGGAAGATATTGTCCTTATGCTTTCACAGAAACACTGATTTTAGCATCCAGGCATGAACAAGAACTTCTTGTGAGAGACCCAAAGTCTAGAAAAGAGATTTTAGCACCATAGTGGAGGAAAAAAATCTGAAATGAGTGAATCATTAAAAGGGGTAGGAAGAGCAATTTCACTTTACCTGCATCATTCTTCCCACAAGCAGTAAAGATGTGAAAATCTATAGACTGAAAACAATCACATGTTGATGAAATTAAAGAAGACACAACAAATCAAAAGATATCCCATGTTCATGGATAGGAAGAAATAATAATGTTAGACTATCCATACTATCTAGAGTGATCTACTAATTCATTGCAATCTCAGTCAGAATTCCAATGGCATTTTCACAGAAAGCACAGTTCTAAAATTCATATGGAATGACAAATAAAAAAGCCATGGAAATCTTGAGCCAAAAGAACAAAGCTGGAGGCATCAGACTTTCTGATTTCAAATTATAATACAAAGTACAAACAATATGGTACTAGCATAAAAACAGATGCATGGAGCAGCAGAACAGAATAGAGAACCCAGAAATAAATCCATGTAAATATGGTCTACTGACTTTCAACAAGAGTGCCAAGAATGCACAATGAGGAAAGGATAGTCTCTTCCATAAATGGTGTTGGGGAAACTAGACAGCTACATTGAAAAGAGTGAAATTAGATAAAACCTCTAGAAGAAACACAGGACAAAGCTCCTTAGTATTGCTCTTGGCAATAATTTTTTGGATATGACACCAAAATCACAGACAACACAAACAAAAATAAACAATTAGAACTAAACCAAACTAAAAAGGTTCTGCATAGCAAAGGAAACAACCAACAAAACAAAAAGGCAATTTATAGAATGGGAGAAAATAGTTACAAATCATATATCTGATAAGGGTTAATAGACAAATTATACAAGTAACTCATACAACTGAATAACAATAACAACAAAAGTTTTAAAAAATGGACAGAAGGCCTAAATAGACATTTATCAAAAGAAGATAAACAAGGGGCTAACAGATATATAAAAAAGTGCTCTCTAATCATCAGAGAAATGCAAATTTAAAACACAATGACATATCACCTTACACCCGTTTGAAGAAAAAAGATAAGTGTTATCAAGGGTGTGGAGAAAAGGTCACCTTTGTACAATCTTGGTATACCACTGGGAGAAATGTAAATTGTTATAGCCATTATGGGCAACAATATGAAAGTTCCACAAAATTTTTTTAGCTAATTAATAAGTCTATGTATCTGCAAATCACACCAAAGAAAATAAAGTCATTTATGATTTGCATTTATGCAACATTTTGCATTAATGCAATCCCACCAAAGGAAGTAAAGTCATTCTAACAGAATTTTGCACTCACATGTTCATTGCAACATTAATCACAATAGCCAAGATATACGAATTATCTTTACATCTGTCATTTGAGAATGGATAAAGGAATTATGGTATATGCATACAATGAAATATTTTCATCCTATTGTTTCAGTTACCATTCTCAATACTGTGACCCAAAATATCTGATGACCAAAACTTAGAGGAAAGAAGACTTATTTGCTCACAGTTCTGGAGATTTCAGAGGCTTCAGTCCATGTTAGGCTCTATGACTTCTATGGAGTTCAGGGCATGGAGGCAGGGAGCAGAGAGAGAAGAGTGCAAGGACTCTGCTCCCACATCACAGAGGCCAGAAACAGAGAGATCATTTGAGAAGAGAGTCCATGGGTATATATAGAGTCCCCAAGACCACAACCCCAGTGATCCACCCCCTCCAGTCACACTCCACCTGCCTACTTTATCACCCAATAAATCCATTAATCCAAAGGTAAATAATATCCATTCACCTAGTCTCCATTGTTGAGATTAAAGTCCTCATAATTCAATCATTTCAACTCTGAACATCAATACATGAGCTCTTCAGGGAACATTCTATAGCCAAACCATAACACTTAGAAAAGAAAGAAATTCAAGATTAATAAATTTTGAAGATCTACTATAACATAGAGCCTATAGTTAATAAGACTGCATTGTATACTTAAAATTTTCAAGGAGAATGGATCTTATATTAAGTGTTCTTACAATTGTAAAATAAACAAACAACAAAAGACAGAAATCAATAATGGGAATAAAGAGTACAGGAGGAGGTAATGGTGGTAATTTGGGAGGTGATGGATATGTTTATGATTTTGATGGTGGTGATGGTTTCACAGATGTGTATTTATTTAAACCCATAAAGATGTATACATTAAATATGTATAACTTTTCACATATCAATCATAACTCCAAAAAGTGGTTTAAAATGTTTTCCTTTACTTTTAAGGTAAAATTTATAGATATTTTTGTCAATTCCTATTTGTCTTTAGTTGGAAAGTTTAATTTCTACTTATTTTCTAGTAGAAGGAGTTCATTACAGCAATGCATGCAAGTCTTTAATCGGGACCTCACTATCCATTGAACAGCATGAAGCACAAACCAGGTAAGGAATTGTGAATTCATGGCCCTACACCTGTATGGAAATGGCAGAGCTCCCTGTCTGAATGGACAGATGCTTCTGCACTGGTGTACCTGTGATTGTATACACACATATCAGGAGGGAGTAACTACTCGACTGTGGAGAAACAATAAATTTCTGTAAGTGCACACTACAAGCATGAGATAGACAAAAACGCTACAAGCCCCTAACATGCTAATAGAAACCTCTAGTAAATGAGATTTAGGACATTTATCATTTTGTTCTGAACCTGAGTGAATCTTTTTTTGGAGCAGAACTGGGCAATATAACCAAAACAGAAAGGCTTTGCTGTTCAGCCCAAGTGCTCAAGTCCCAGGACCTACGATTCTGGGGTCTTCAGCACCCACAGCTGTTGGACCTGGTCATTAAGTGCCTCCTGTCCTTCCTGTCTCCTCTTTCCTGCTCCAGCTAAGTTCGCTCGGAACCACAGAACGGGCCACCTGTCCTCTCACTGTGATCTCAGCTCCCCTCAGGTGCCGCTTACATAAAGGGTTGGAGCCTCCAATGGGGAAGGAAACAGAATAGTTCTGATCAGTGACAGGACATGTTCAAGTGTGGAAAGACTATCAAGGACGAGGTCAAGAGGACTTAGGTCGGGAAGGTCGGGAGACGGAAACCCCGGATACTAGAAGCCCATTCAGGCGGTGGCTGCGAGTGCACAGATGCCCAGTGAGGGAGGCTGGCTGAAAACCGAGTTCTCAGAGAGAGGTGGTCAGAGTATGACGGGGCCACACGACAGGCCTGTGCTTACTGACACACCCAGAACATAGATTGCCGTCCAGTATGTGAGCCAGCGACAGCTCCTGAGCCCTTCAGGATTGGTCCTCACAAGTAATCCTCCTCCTCAACCTCTGCCAGGCGGAACATCCGTGCCATCCGTCCTGCTGCCAAGCACCAAGGGGCTGGACCCTTTGACAGGTGGTCCCCTCAGGATCTAGGTGCAACGCAATCTCGAAAGTAAGACGGAGATGAATTCAGCTAATATACTGTTGTCCACTTAGAGGGGTGCTAGAGACCCCCAACTATGCTGTTGATTTTAGTCAGTAAGGCCCTGCTGGCCCTGCCAGGCTCTCTGAGATACTGTTTTGAAGAATAATGACAGCAGTGAACACAGGTATTTTAAGGTGGCCCCCAGGACCAACTGAGAGGTTTGCTAGACAGGAGACTTATGGTGATTAAACTGCCCTACTGGACCACCTAGAACAGGTGGTCACCCTAGGTGTTAAACATAAAAGCTGGAAAAAGCCAGGTGTGGCGGCACATGCTTATAATTCCAGTAGTTGGGAGGCTGAGACAGGAGGATCACAGGTTTGAACCCAGCCTCAGCAGCTTAGTGAGGCTCTCAGCAACTTAGTGAGACCCCGTCTCCAAATAAAAAATAAAATAGGGCTGGAGGTGTAGCCTGGAGGTAGAAGGCCCCTGGGTTCCATCCCAGGTACCACACAAAATTAATTAATTAATTAATTAATTAATTAAAATTAAAGCTGGAAAATGTATACCTTTAAAACTTTTCAATTTGCTCTTGAGTTTCTTCAAACTCTTCCAGCTTCCTGGTTCCTTTTAGGTCTGAACTTCAACCTGGTGACAGTCGGTGCCTTGTCTGGACCAAGGACAATATGAACAGCAGAATGTAGGGGCAGCCCTCAACTCCAGATACAAGGCAGCCAATACCACAGCCCACGGCAAGGAGAGCAAAGAAGAAACTAATTAAAAATAGCTAGTCTGAATCCAGGGGTGGGGGGTCCCTGTATTTTATATTTCAAGATATGCAAATGTATTCTTTCTCAGATATATACATTTCAAGGATGCTAATGTTTCAAGGATGCTAAGGATGACTACTCTGAATCTGGGGGTAAACTACTTTGGTGAATAGGTTAAAAGGGCATGTTATTGGCAATTCTGCTGTTTTATTTTTTTGGATTTTATATCTTTATTTATTTATTTATTTATTTTTATATTCATTTATTGGTGCATTGTAATTTTACATTTTGATACACATCAGGGTAGTAGCATCATACATGCACACATTGCTCATTCAGCCCTCCCTCCAAGCCCACCCCATTCCCTCCCCCTCCCTCCCTTTCGTGCTCCGCATAGTGATTGAGTCTTATAACTTTGTATATATACATCATGTGCTATAGTGTGTTTCCCTTCACTCCCCTCCCAACTCCCTCAGGTCACCTTCCTTGTTCATCTAAAGTTTTCTTCTTCTTTGTCTGGAGTCCCTTCTAAGTCCCATTCTATCTAGCTTCCACATATTAGGGGGGACATCCGACTTTTCACTCTTAGTGATTTACTAATTTCACTTAGCATAATGTTCTCCAGTTCTCTCCACTTCCCTGCAAATGATGTAATTTTGTTCTTCTTTGTGGCGGCGTAAAATTCCATTGTGTACATATCCCATAGTTTTGTAATCCATTCATCTGTCGATGGACACCTTGGCTGGTTCCAAAGTTTGGCAATTATGAATTGTGCAGCTATAAACATAGATACACATGCATTAGTTTGGTAGTTTGGTTTCAGTCCTTTTGGGTAGATGCCTAGAAGTGGTATTGCTGGGTCATACGGTAGGTTCATTCCCATTCTTCTGAGAATCCTCCACACTGTTTTCCACAGCGGTTGCACTAATTTGCACTCCCACCAACAGTGTATTAGAGTTCCTACTTCTCCACCTCCTCACCAACATTTGTTGTTGTTTGTGTTTTTAATGATTGCCATTCTAATTGGCATTAGGTGAAATCTCAGGGTAGTTTTGATTTGCATCTCTCTGATTGCTAATGAAGTTGAACATTTTTTCATACATTTATGGGCCATTTGTATTTCTTCTTCTGTGAAGTGTCTATTTAGTTCACTTGTCCATTTTTTATTGGATTATTTGTTTTTTTAGTGGTGATTTTTTTAAGTTCTCAGTGGCTCCATCTAAAATACTTGGGTGAGCTTGACAGAGGATAACTTCTGTTTATACGGGGGTACTGTTCAGGAACAGAGCATGTAAGTCAAGGGACAGAGAGCTATAGAGAAGGCCATATACAAAAGGCCATGCTTGGTGGCCAGGCAATGGCCTGGGACTCACTCAATGGCACCTGGGCCTCCCTGAGCCCTTCATCTTTCCCCTGATGAACCAGCCTGGAAGCATCTCCAAGCTATCTGCAGCTGTCAAAGCCGCCTGGGCTCTAAAAATAGACTGCAGTGGCTGCTGGAGACACAACTGCATTCACCCAAGATGTGTGGCTTGTTGGCAGCTTGGAGAAGAACATGGTATTGCTCAAATGTAGAAGTCTTCCTAATAAAGTAATTCAACCCATGGCAGTGTTACAGTTCTGAACTAGCTCCCGAGTTCTTGAGTACCCATCCAAGTCATGGGTCTTAGCCCCTTTGGAGGGTCACATTTTTCCAAGAGGAGCCCCAGCTTCACTGCATCTAGAAGGTGACCCCACCCTGCCAAGCCCTAGCCTGACTCACTCCTCAGATTCCCGCCCAGGCTGTGGAGAAGGCCCTCTGTGTATTTATTTCTAATATTAGCAACTGAGTCATGTTCTATTTTAAAGAGCCTATCCATGCATCAAAGAAACCGACCTTCCCTGTTTGAAACCTAGAAGTAGATAGACAATAAGATCTTGCTGTATTAAAATTTTAGAACAGCAAAATTGATAGTAATCTATGCTCACACAGAATCATGATGCAGTGCCGTGAACGGCCAGCCAAGCCCCCTTCTATTTGTCTACTGGTCAAGACCCCAACAACAGCTGGAACCTGGGAAGAAAAGTGTCTTCAAGTCTGCCCTGGTGAAATGAGACCTTCAAGTTGACCCCAAACGCCAGGGGTTGGGACCAGTGGTATGGATCACCAGAGAGCGTGCTAGAAGTGCAGACCCATGCACCTCCACCTCTAGTCCCCCTTAGCTAGATCACGTCCGCTGGTATGCACATTCACACACTATAATGTATGTACCTTCAAGTTTGAGAAATGCTGGACAGGAAAGAAGATGTTTACAAGACTGTGGGTTGTGATTTATTTATCAGTACATTTGGTTCATTCAAATCGTAAGGGCAGGGGGGAATTTTATTTGATCCAGGGATGCCAAAGGTGGCAGAAAGAGGCAGGGCCCATTCTGATTTATGCCACTGAAACCCAAAGCACCCCTTGATTCTAAAAGCAACAACAAAACACAACATTTGTCTGAATATTTTTTCTTGGCAAGGCACTTTATTTATTTATTTATTTATTTATTTATTTATTTATTTTTGGTACTGGAGATTGAACTCAGAGGCATTCTACCTCTGAGCTATACCCCCAAGCCCTATTTTTATTTTAAAACAGGGTTTCACTGGGTTGCTGAGGCTAGCTTCAAACTTGCAATCCTCCTGTCTCAGCCTCCCAAGTATAAGAGTACAGGTGTGCATCGCCGTGCCCAGCTGGCAAAGTACTTTTAATCTCCATTATCTTTATTGACTGGGGACCACAACCCTATTAGAAAATAACATATAATTACTATCTTAATCTTATTTGTTACTGGATTTTCTGTCTCCCTCCAACCAACATTGTTTCTCAGTTCCCCAAACTAGATAGGGATCCTTGGATTTGCTGCGTAGACCTGGTTTTGCTGTTTGAATAAGGATGCCTTATCTGTCCCCTGCTAGCCATCGAGCCTGGTGTCCCCAAGATAAGGGAGTACACCAGAACCCCAGCGGAAGAGGAACTACAAATTCTTTGGGACATATTTATTTACATTTCCTGCCATTTAGACAGTGCAAATTCAAGCATTTATCTGCCTTCCTGAAGTGTAACCTTGAGAAGAAATTATTTCAGCAAAGGAAAAAATATCTATTGTCCATGGTTCTGATGGGTTTTTCTTCCCCTTCAGAAAAGTTACTTTCTGCAGTTTGTTATAACTTTGTCTTCTGACTGCGTGTCTAATATTAACACCCTTGACTTTTCTCTAAACTGCAAAACTCAAGAGGTAATTTTTCTGAGTGGAAATAAGCAAAATTTCTGTAAGACCTAGATCTTTCTCTTGTATCTATTTATATATCGATGTATATAGTTTAGTGTTTCCTCTACAAAAAAAAAAAAAGCCTTGTGCACACGGGCCTGCCGTAAATATCTATTTCAGCTGCAGTGAAAGGCTGGGATGTTATGTCATTTTCTCCACTACATGGAGCTACATTAGTCTTTCTTTAAAAAAGGGAGCTCCACATATTTAGACAAATTTTGCTGCACTCTGAATGATATGTGTGCTTTTTATGTTTATGAAACCACCATCCAGCAAAAAATAGCAGCCTAATATTTTGACATGAAGGTCATTTGAAAGTTTTACTGCCTGCGAGCATGATCCATTCTGTTGACAAAAGGCTCTCCCAGGGATCTTTATGGGCCCCAGCCTGCTCGACTTTCCCGGAGCCTGGCATTTCTATCCCCTCCCTCTTCACCTCCTCCCACCAGACTAATTATCAGCTCATTAAGGCTGTCCTAATGAATTATGTTACAACATTGAGAAAGGGTTTGCAATAAATGTCGATGTCAGTGTAGGGGGATGGGATGAGAAACGGAAAGGAATGGGGTGGGGGGTGTTACAACTCCGTCTACCCAGCAGCAAGAGCTGGGGTGACCTGACCAGTCCATGCACCCCATCGTCAACATTTCAGCTGAAAGGAAGCTCTGGAAGGAATGGGCTTCCTAATGCCCCGTAGCTTTGCTTATGCAGAAATCTTCTAGAAGCCGATGAGTTGCACACACACATCTGTTCGGGTGTCCGAGTGTGTCTGGGCAGGGCTGCAGGGAGGAAAGGACTTGTAGGCAGTCCCCCAAGGACTCAGGCCCAAGCAGCGAGGACATAGATTTCCTGCATCGGTGACCAGACACCAACAGAGAAAAACCATCAGCGCAGACCGAGTGCTTGAACACACACACATACAATTATGCTCTCGCCACTTGTTATTTTATTCTTTTGAGCCTTCTAGAAAACACAGTGGGGAGACCCCTGTTTTTCTTCCACTTTAAGGACACGGAAACCATCGCTGCCCCGGAGAACAAAGATGGCCTTTTACGCTCCGCTTGTCCCTGGCCTAGCATTAGCAATAACAAAATGATACAGACAGCAGCTCCAAACTAAATCAGATCCTACAGCCCAGCCGAAAAACCGAATTACCAGAGAGGAAAGTGCAGCCATACATTTTTAAATGCCACATGCGTTTTAAAGGGCTTGGTTTTTATTTTTCTCCTGCATTCAGGACTGTGCCACTAGTATTGATCATCACAGTATTATTTTCTTATTTCAATAATAGCCCAGATCTCAAGCCTTCTATTTACTAAATCTCCAGAAAGAGACGTCAACCTAATAAATAAAATCACAAGACAAGCATCTGACTTTTTTTTTTTTTTGGCTTATAATTATACTGTGTTGCTTTTCTTGATATAGCTTTCCGAAGCAACATGACACTGAGCCAAGTGCCAAATGCCACAGCCACACACGGGGGCTACTCCAGCCTCTAATTAGAGACAATAACCCCGGAGCTGGAAGCGCGGAGCTAATTAATTACCATATTTGGCAAAGAATCCTCCGAAATCGAGAATGGAGATGATAAATATCACTCTGTCTGTGGATGTCTGAAAGTTTTTGTTGCTGTTAAACGATGTTTTTCTGCACCAACACCACAGCAAAAATTCACATTAGGGAAAAATGGGTTAATTTCACCAGTCACATCCATTTTGATGGATCCATCACCTGTAAGCAAGTGTAAACCTATGCCGAGCTCTGAGTTGGCATTTCCATGAAGATCCGCGAAACATTTAGGCAGCACAGGTAATTTTAATCACGTCTCTAAAAGATACGTCTTGGACAACCCAGAAGGGAAGAGTCTTTGTAGGTTAAGGGCCGTGAACCGCAAGACATCTCATTTGTAAACTCTCAGCCTTCTCCATTCGCCTAATACACACCGCCCAGGGATTCCCTGTCATACATATTACTTCTTAATTCTTTCTGTTTATTTTTCTTATATAACAGCCTACATAATGTAAGACATTATAGACTGATGATAGAGGAAACATACTTTAAGTGTGGGGAAAGAGATATCCAAATGATAAGCAGACATCCAACCACATGCTTCAAAGAGTTTGGGCTTTTGTTTGTTTGTTTTGTTTTGTTTTTTGGACTGAAGATTGAACCTAGGGGCATTCTACCTCTGACCTACATGCCCAACCCTTTTTGATTTTTACTTTGAAACAGGGTCTTACTAAATTGCTGAGGCTGGCCTCAAAACTGTGATCCTCCTGTCTCACCCTCAAAGTACTGGGATGGCAGGTATGCGCTACCTCGCCAGCTTCAAAAAGTTTTAGTGCAGGTAGATGTGTAATCAAAAACTCAAGGTACTCCAAAATCAGAAACTTTTTGAGCATAAGCATGATGTCATACGTGGGAAATCCCACACCATGAAACCTTGTCTCATGCACAAAATTATTTTAAAGTATTGTATGAAACTCCAAAAATATTATAATGTATAAAATTAGTTCTGAGCTAAGTATATACAGTATATATGAAACATAAGTGAATTTTCTGTTTAGACTTGGGTCCTGTTCCCCAAGATATCTCATCATATTATATGCAAATATCCCCAAATCCAAATCCAAAACACTTCCAGTCCTAAGCATTTCAGATAAAGGATATTCAAACGCATAGACCTTCCTAAGAAAATGAATACCTAATAATACCTAACCACACTGAGACCGCTGTGTGCCAGGCAGCAGGCACAGCAATGATTCATTTAATTCTCACAAATGCCTAAAATGCAGACATCGTTACCACTTTGCAGATGGAGAAACTAAGTCCCTGCTAAGCCTCAGTCGCGAGTCACAGTGGGAGGTTTTAAAGTATGGCCTCTGGTGCTAGGGCCCTTGCCATTTTACATAGGTGCTTATTTGAGTGTGGAAAGAACAGGGAACAAGGGATCCACCCTCGATAATGTGTAGCAGATCCCTAGAGCTGGCTCCTCTTGCTCTGTTGAAGCTTGTTACCCACCAATTAGCAATTCCCCATTTCCTCTACCCCAGGTCCCTGGCAACTACCCTTCCACACTTTAATTCTATGAATGACCATTTGAGGTTCCCCATATAAATAGATTGATGCAGGATGGGTCTTTCTGAGACCGGCTCATTTCACTTAGCGTAGTGTCCTCAAAGTCTACCCAGGCCATTGCATATTGCAGAATTTCACTTTCTATAAGGCTGGATAACATGCTGTTGTGTATAAATACACTGCAGTTTCTTTATCCATTCATCTGTCAATGGATACATAGGTTGTTTCCACATCTTGTGCTCGGTGAGTAATGCTGCTTTGAACATAGGAGCGCTAACATCTCTTCAGGATTCTAATTTCAATTCTTTTGGATAAATATCTAGAAGTAAATTGCTGGATCCTTCTGTCACTTTATTTTTAATAGTATGGAAACTCCACAGTGGCTGAACCATCTTGCTTTCCCACCCACACAGCACCAGGGACCCCGTCTCTCCTGCTTGGCTCTGTTTTTGTTGTTGTTCTTGTACACTTTGTTTGTTTTAATAGCAGCCATCCTGGTAAGTGTGAGATGATATCTCTCATGGTCCATGATGCTGCACTGCCTCGTATCAGACCAGAGATCTCATAAGTGTGTTTCCCAGCCCTACACACCAGTTAAATAGCAGACTAAATGTATTTGGTGGGGGGCTGTGTGTGGAGCACCTGTATTGTGATAGGCATTGGTTTGGATAGATATGTTTGCAGATGCCGGCCTGGAGAAAGGTTAGACTTGGTCAAGAAAAGCCAGAGCCAAGGCCCACAGAGAAGATGAGCCCCAGCCCTCCTGGGAGGGGTGGGCGGGAGCCTGGGGAGTGGAGAGAGGGGCAGAGTGGGCAGGTAGGACCGGCATGGGGGTCAGCATCTCTTGTAAATGTACGTGCCACTTCCCTTCCTTGTCCGCCCATCCCTCGGTGGACCTGGGAAACCCCCCACACCCCCACACAGGCTGTGAGGGTTGGGAAGGGCTGAGGGTTTGTCTGGGGTTGGGTTTTTCCATTTGGCAGTTTCCCTACACCCACAGGAAGGACACAGCCATGTTGGAGAGAAGGGAGCAGCCTGCCCCCCCAGCCTCCCCATCCCTCCAAGGCCCTGGAGAGGGGACCAGCGCCTCTGCAGCCTGACAGCAGCTGCGGGCCATATCTCCCAGGGCCATCGCGTCCCACCTATCAGCAGCACCCGGCAGCCAGGGAGATACATTTAGATAAAGCAGGCAGCAATCCCCGATAACAAGCCCCTCAATGTCAGGCGGCACAAAGGACGGCATTGATTGCTGCCCGCCCTCCTCGCTCTGCGCTCCCCTCTTTTCTCCTTTCCTTTTTCACACTCAAAGCCGGCGGCCGGCATAATCCGATGCGGAGGGAAAGGCCATTGTGCCTGGACACATATTGTGCTATTTGCTAAATGGAATTTCTCCCTGTTTTTCCAAGTCCTCATTCTTCCTCTCTGCCCCTCCGAGTTGTTTCTCAACCCAGAACCTCCCAAGCAAGCCCGGTTGTGCCTCCTCTGCTGGGAGCGTTCGGCCGGTTCCCCAGGCCCTGGGCTGACACCTGCATGGGCTCTGCATGGAGAAGAAGATGCTGGGGACCCACGAGTGCAGGGGCGGGCTGGACCACGGCCCCGGCGCATGCTGCACTCTGCTGGACACCAAGTGTCCGAGAGATGTGTAATGCCTGTAAACCCGTCCTCCCTCCCCACTGAGCAGAACCACTTTATGTGCAATGTGCTACTTTCAAGTCCTTTTGGAGAGATATAAAAGGAGATGGAGGGGAAACGAGCTGGACATGGGTACCGACAGCAGGCCAGACCTAAGGCATCTCCGGGGACTCTCAGGTCCTCTCGTACCTCCAGGCCTGGGGAGGCCCTGAGAGCTTTCCTTTTGGTTGCGGTGGTGGTGGCGGTGGTGGTGGTGGTGGTGGTGGTGGTGGTGGTGGTGGTACTGGGGATTGAGCCCAAGGGCATTCTTACATCTCTTTTTTTTTTTATTTTGAAACAAGGTCTCGCTAAATTGCTGAGGGTCTCACTAAGTTGCTGAACCTGCAATCCTCTTGTCTCAGCCTCCAAAGTGCTGGGATTGCAGGCATGCACCACCGTGCCCAGCAAGAGCATTCCTTTAAGTGGCCAAAGATGTCAACAACTACACACGTGCAAATACCCCAAGAAGGGAGAATGTGTCAATGACTTCTACAACAGTGCTTTGTTTTGTTTCATTTCAAATTTTGCTTTGTCCTCCTGAGTATTTTCCCCACAACAGAGAGTTCATGTGGGGTCATTCCAGAATCCTTCCGTGGAAGTAGACATGGCCCATACTGAACACTTGCTCATCCGTTCCTAGTGTATGTGGGCTACCCATACCCCATTAAATGATGTCATTTTCTAGTGACATCAGAGTATCCAAAGAGAGAAAAAATGGTGATACATTTTATTATTTTGCTTTTACTAGCTACTTGCAAATACTAGAACATTATCTCTCTTCTGGTTCACTATGCTTAAAATAGTTGCTTTGAAGCCAAAGCAGGAATTAGGCATCAGGAAAACGACTTTGGAAGATTCCTATATTAAGAGTAGTCCACTCTAAAGGCAAAAACAAAAACAAACAAACCAAAAAAAAAAAAAAGCAAATAACCAGATCACAGAACAAAGAAATCAGAATATAATGGAGTCCAACATTTTAATAATAACAACTCATAACAAAGAAAGTAAACTTGGGGAGGCAGAAAATTGACCCCCCAAAGATGTCCACATCCTAGCCCCAAAACTCTCTGAAGATGTTAGGCTACCTGGGACAGGGGACTAAGGTCGCAGATGGAATAAGGGTTGTGATCAGTTCACCAGGGGAGGAAGGCGGTCCTGGAGTAACCAGGCATGCCAATGGAGTCACAGGGCCTTACAGGTGGAAGCATGAGTCAGAATACCGGGCTGGGAGGATGTGAGAGGCCCCCTGCTGATGCTGATGGAGGAGCCACCATGAGCCAGGGTTGTGCGCAGCCTCTTGGAGCTGGACAAGGCAGGAGAGCAGATCTCCCCCTGGAGTCTGCAGAAGGAGCCACCCCAACACCTTGATGTCAGCCCCTGAGACCCACGTTGGAACTCCATCTCACAGGACTGAAAGATAATACATTCACCTGTGGAGATTTGTTACAGCAGCAACAGGAAACAAATACAGACGAAATAAAAAGAGAAGAACTATAACTCATCGGGCGCTTAATGTGCCCAACCCTGAGCTAAGCGCTTGGCTCCCATTCTGTCTCGGCTCCACCGCCCTTCCATGAGACAGGAGATGGGCACCATTATTTCCCCATGCATGAGTAAACGGAAGCTTGGCAGGACTAAGAGGTCTGATGTCAAAGCTCCAGTCCCACCCACTTATGCTCGTGCCCAGGGTCCCTGAAGGCTTCTGCTATTGTAAAGAATCAAGACTGGAAAGCACTTGTGGAATTATGGCACATGATCAACCCGAGCCATCCATCACTCTTCAGAGTTTAAATTTTACAGATGAAATCAGGAGTCTGGTGAGCACATCTCTGAGTTATTGAAAAGCCATGTTACCATCTTCACTATGCAATACTGGAGATTTCCTAGATGAGTTTGCGGGATTGCCTGGCATGCAGCATTCACGGAGAATTCCTCCAACCAAATTTGACATTTCTAATGGCCCAGGAAAAGCCTCTCCCTAATGATACCACATCATTGCGTGTCACAGAAATCAAAAGTGACATTTATAATAGAAATGCTGTCTATAACATGAAGGGTGGTGACTGATTCCCATAGAGTCACAAGAAGTCAAGGACTGCACCCCTACAGTCCTCTCATTCTGGGAGGAGATGGCAGATTCTGCAAGTATCATCTTTTTAAGAATGTACACTCTTCAAAACCAGATGTGGTGGTGCACGCCTGTTATCCTAGTACTTGGGAGGCTGAGACAGGAGGATCTCAGGTTGGAGGCCATCCTTAGCTAGTTAGCAAGACCCTAAGCAACTCAGCAAGACCCTGTTTCAATTTAGCAAGACCCTGCACATATGTTATCCCAGTACATGGGAGGCTGGGACAGGAGGATCACAAGTTGGAGCCCAGCCTTATCAACTTAGCAAGACCCTCAGCAACTTAGTGAGATGCTGTTTCAAAATAAAAAATTCTGGACTGTAGTTCAGAGGTAGAATGCTCCTGGGTTCAATCCCCAGTATCAAAAAAAGAGAATATATGCTCTTCAAAATCCTTCAAAAAAAATCCAAGAACATAGTATTAAGATATCTTGATTCTTTAAAGACAAAAAAGTATAAGAGTTACATTCTGCAGTGGCAGACAGACAGACAGCTCTCCAACAAAGATGTGCTCTTTCTTGCGAAGTCATGTTTCGGGGAATGAATGCCTGGGCAAAGAACACATACTCCAGGTCCTCTGGCATGGGGCCGTGATACGAGTGCTCACTAAAGGATGGTAGGCAGAAGTAACGTGCGTCGCTTCTGGGCTGAATTAAGAGGCTAACGCCTCTTCACTGTCCAATCCCTTCCCCTTCACAATGGACACACAGGGAGGACCATAGAACCGCAGCAGGGAAGGGGCTTCCTCAACACACTCAGTGGACTACTACATAGGAATAAATTTAATTGTGTTAAACCATGGAAATTCCAGGGTTCGTCTGTTACAGGTGGTGGCCTTACCATAATTAAAAGATACATTCAAAAGGTCGAGAGAAGCACGCATTACCGTTTTTCATAGTTGTTGTTTTGTTTTGTTTTTAGCTCCTGTAGCAGTGCTGTAAGCATCTGGGGAAGGTGAGAGGCATTTCCATGTGTGGTGTGCAGCATTAAAGAATCCTTCGTAATGGCTTCTCACACAGCCTTTTGCCAAAGTTATGAAGGTCACCCATCTTTAAAGCTCACAGTTGTGTCCGCTGGCCTGGAATTGATTCTGATACAGAAAGGATTGTAAAGGTGCAAATCATATGCTTCACCCTAAGAATCAATATTGATTTTGCAGGACCTTTTCAGGGGAAGAACATCTTGCTCACCGAAGATATCTTCTAAAAACAGTTCAGAATCCTCCTAATTCCAACTCAGAAATGTGCTACAAAAAAAGGTTTGGTTTTGCTGGTATTATTTGCAACACATAGCTTGGGAGAGAATAATAATTCTTCAAGGAGTCTTTATATAGATAAGCCAAGCTTTAGAATATTGGGGGGGGGGAATGGAGGGAGAAGGGTTAGGAGTTATCATTGTACCAAAATACCTCAAACAAGGACAAGGCTTAAAAGATGAGGAGGGCGATCAAGGATGCGCTGCAGCTCCTTGTCAAGGTCAAGGGCTTTGATTATTGGGGTTTTATTTATTTTTATTTTTTCTTTTTTCTGGGACTGGGGATTGAACCCAGGGGAATTCTACCTCCAAGCTACACCCCCAGATCTTTTTAATTTTTATTTTGAGACAGAATCTTGCTAAGTTTCCGAGGCTGGCCACAAACCTTTGATCCTACTGTCACAGCCTCCCAAGTACTGAGATTACAGGCGAGCATTGGGTTTTAAAAGCCTAAGTAAGCTTCCCCCTTGGTCAGATGGAATCCTGGTTTCCAAGTAAATATCCTCTTCTCTCTCACCTTCCTTCCCTCAGCAATTGAGAGTTATAACCAAAACATTGTAAGAATAATTAACCATAGGAGATAGCAAAGCAGTCATGGGGTAAGTCAGGGAAAAACATCAAGGTAGTCACAGATGAATCAGGGAAGGAAAGGGTGAACAAGGATGTTGTCAGGATCTTTGCTTATTGGTCTCATTTGGTCCTTGGAGATTTGTCTGCGTGCAGAAATCTCCACTTGGGTAGGCAGTTTGTGCCCCTCCCAAGCCAGACTCAGGTGACCTCGAAGCTGATGACTAACAAGGCCCGCAACAATACTGCAGCTCTCCCCGCACTGGAATGCTGGCCTCTTTCACCTCGTGCCTCTGCCCCAACAGCATCTGCAGAGGGGAACCTCGGCCTCACTGTCAGCAAACCCTGGCCTTGCTGCTGCCATCAACAGAGTATGACACAGCCTCGTTCCCACCATGCTGAGGTTCCCCTGAGGTTCTCCAGTCCACTCTTGACCCACTCAGTACAGTCCTCCCACCTGGATTCCTGGACCCCTGGCCACCACTACTAGATTACCTTTACCATAGTTACCTCTTACCATTACCATAACCTGTTGCTACTACGTTGACCTGTATGAAATTGTCATTTTTCTGTTTATCAAAAATAGGCAAACATGAGCAATTGCTTGTGATTTTACTTAATCATACAGCATGCAGGATATTTATTTACAAACTAGGAAGACAAATACAACACCCACTTTATGATAGTCACAGCTCATTAAGTCCCTGCTCCATCACGGGCACTATGCTAAGTGCTGTGCACATACAGACTCCGGCAGAGAGTCGCGGTGACCTGTCTCCTTCACAGTCAACATCCACTCACAAAAGTGCATCAGAAATCTTGACATGGATGCAAAATATCTTATCACACATTTTATAACACAGATTAACTCTTAAAAACTAATAAATTCTCACTATAAAAAGCAGTAAAAAGTACAGATAAATAGAATGTAACCTTGATACAGCCAAGAAATAGTACAATTGCAAATAATGTCACATTTGAGGCATTGACTCCACTGGACGCTCATCCAGTCTCCTGGTGCTCTCAGAAAAACTGAAAGCGGTTTTCTTGCTACTGCAGTGAACTGCTGTTCCCAGGACCCAACACAATCCTGGCAGGTCCACAGTCTTGATGAGCAGAAATGAATTACAACTATTTTGCCTGACTTAAAATATAAAAGTTTATAATGGTTGAACATACGCGGCAACTAAAATGTAGAGCTGTTATAAATAAATATGTGTTGTACTCCCATCCTCGCCTCACTAAGTAACGTTTTCTTGCTCGACAAGGTCCATTAGCCTTGTTTCAACGCCATTTCAGGCATTTTCTTACCCTGTGAATTGTGATATTGAGCATCATCAGTAGAGAACCTTAGAAAACCAGACAAGAACAAAAAAGGTGCTTGCTGTCAACAGTACCAATGCAGCCAAGGCTCGTCATAAATCCAAAATCCCATCCGTGCTTCCGGTTATGGTGTGATATGG
Source organism: Glis glis (assembly GCA_004027185.1). Classification (NCBI taxonomy): domain Eukaryota; kingdom Metazoa; phylum Chordata; class Mammalia; order Rodentia; family Gliridae; genus Glis; species Glis glis. Next base: position 19,115 of record PVJS01003137.1, read on the forward strand.
AATGTCCCTCAGAAAAGCTCAGGTGTTAGCAACACAGAAATGTACAGAGGTAAAACCACGGAGTCAGAGCTCTAACCTCTTCAGTGAATTAATCCATCTGGTGGATTAATAATTCGAATGGATTTACTGGCTGGTAATTGTATGTAGGTGGGGTGTGGCTGGAGGAGTAGGTCACAAGGAGCATGGCCTTGGGGACTATATTGGTCCCTGGTATCTTCCTCCATCTCTCTCTGCCTCCCAGCTTATATGAGCGGAGCAGCTTTCTTCCCCCACTCTGCCGCCATGATGTTTCTGCCTTGGAGTCTGCCAACTATGGACTGAACTTCTGAAACCATGAGCCAAATAAACCTTTCCTCCTCTTAAATTTTTCCTGTCAGGTATTTTGGTCACAGCAATGAAACAGCTGACTAATACACTTCCCCACTAATCTTCTGCATCCAGTCTTATGAAAGTTTGAACTCTCATATTTGAATAATGAATGGGAAAAGCCCATTATCTTCCTCATCAGTAATTTCTAGATTTTAGAAGTGAATGATCCATCATACTTTGAAAAGACCTTTGCTTTTGAAGAAGAACCATTTTAATTATTCTTTTAATAACAGTCCACTGATCTGTCTGTGTTTAAAGTTGGCAGCTCAGGAGTGAGAGGGGAGAGGCCCTAGCTTACCCATTGGTGAACACACACAGTCACCCTGGAGACCTGAACACTATATTCTGTTGGCTCTCAAAATCCAACGAAGCATTCCTCCATCCAGCTGAAACCTGTGCCCTGTAACACCTGAACATGACACACTTGACCCTCCCTCCTTAAGTTTACACACCCTCACTGGGAACTGTATCAGGTGGGTTAAAGAAAAGAACAACATTGTGTGTGTGTGTGTGTGTGTGTGTGTGTGTGTGTGTGTGAGAGAGAGAGAGAGAGAGAGAGAGAGGATCGATCCCCGGGGCATTCTAGCCCTTTGAGCCACACTCCCAGCCCTATTTTTATTTTTATTATATTTTATTTTTAAACAGGGTCTCACTAAGTTTCTGAGGGCTGAGGGCCTCCCTAAGTTGCTAAGGCTGGTCTTGAACCTGTGATCGTCCTATCTCAGTCTCCCAAGTACTGTGATTACAGGCGTGTACCACTATGCCTGGTCCATCATTCTTTTTACCACGTGCTGACTTCAAGAAGGCTTTGCATTCACCCTAGTGAGTTACCAACTGAGGACACATGACATTCAAAGCAGTGATGGCCCTAGGCCCTGAGAACAGGTGTCAGCCTAGAATAGGAAAACTCACAGGAAGTTCCCTCAATTTAGTGTCTGTGCCCTTACCATCCAGAGGGAGCAAGAAAAAGGAGAAAAGTAAGTATTATTCAGATTTAGTCACAATCAATTTTTATCACTGGGTGGAAAGGAACAAAAAGCCAAGGATCTATTAAAGTGTCCTTACTTAAAGAAAACTTGCAATTAGCATTTGGTTCTATAATGAGACTGCGTGGTCTGATAATAGGGCTCCAGCCCCAGTGAGACGGCTTCCCATTTTAAATCCTGCTTCAAGGAGATTAACGCCAGTCATCATTGAAATCATTTGGACCAGGCTTAAACTCAGAATTTAGTATGGATAGTTCGTGCCAAAGAGGGCATGTGCTTCTCTTCAAGGAAAAACACCCCTCTGTGTGTGTCCCTGGGGGTTTTGTCTCCATTGCACCTGTCTCAGACCTCCAGTGCCTCGGGCACCAGAGGGGTCTCCTCTACCCATGAAGGTCAGTTCTCAAAGGCTTCCCCTGCAGGTACCCTACTCCACAGTGGGAACCATGGGCGTCACTGTGATTCAGCGCTTCTGTTAGTCATCAGCTTTCTGGGCCTCACAGGACAGGGAGCCTTCAGTCAGGAGGTGCTGAAGGCTAGTCTTGCTGAGTGGTGACACAGAGAGTGCTGGCTGAAAGGCCGGGTGACAGGCCTCAGCTCTGTTGGCATGGGCACGCGCACTGTGCTGAGCAGGCAACTTTCCTGTGGATCATAATCCTGCATTCACGGACTATCTCAGTGCTAAATGGAGCATCGTGCAGGCAGCATGAGTCCACTTTGCAGATGAGCTTGTGATTCGATGAAAGAATACTGTGTAGTCCAATCTGCCACATAGTAGCATGGTGATATTATAAAAGATATCAAAGATTTTTGAGCTTTGTTTAGACGAAGGAACAAACAATACTTATTTCGACACCTGGCTCCACTCCTCATAAGCTATGAGATTTAGGCAAATTATTTATCTTTATTAAACAGCCATTTTCTTACCTAGAAGATGGAATTAATAATATAACTATAATACTTACCTTATAGAGCTGTTAGGTGACTTAATTGAAATAATTTTGGTAAAATATTTAGCATAACATTTAGAATATAGTAGGCATTTAGACAATATTGATGTAATTGTTATTCATCCATTCCTCTATTTTTTAACAAAGGGATGAGAATTAAATAAGAAAATATATAGAGTTCCCAGCTGTTTCACTGCTACAGCCCAAAACACCTGATCACCACAATTTAGATGAAGGAAGATTCATTCGCTCACGGTTCTGGAGATTTCAGGGACTGAGTCTACATTAGGCCAGGTTACATCAGCGGAACTCAGGGCATGGCAGGGGGAGGCAGAGAGAGAGACAGAGAGAGAGAGAGAGAGAGAGAGAGAGAGAGCATTGGCTCTGTTCTCACATCATGGAGGCCAGAAGCAAGAGAGAGCAAGCAAGGAATTCAAGAACACAAGCATAGTCCCCAAGGCCACAGCCCCAGTGACCCACCACCTCCAGCTATACCTCACCTGTCTAGGCTACCACCCAATAAGTCCATTACAATGGATTTATCCACTGATAAGATTACAACCTCCCTCATGATTTAATTATACTAACTCTGAACATTAATACTTGTCCTCTTTCAGGGAGGAGACATTCTATGTCTAACCATAACACTAGCTAACTACTGAGCATATAGTAGGTGCTGGACACAGTTTGTCTCTTGTCCCCTTTCCTTCCTCAATCACCAAGGTGCCTCCTGTCATGTTTAATGTTGCTGCTGTGGTCTCTCTGTATCAAGTGAGTTCCCTGCAAGAAGAAATGGGACAGAGAAAGGGAGGGAGGGAAACCTGAGACTCTTGTGTCTGCTTTAATTGATTTACTTCAGGTCAAACTCAAGGAGCAGGGACATAAGTGGAAGTCCATTTAGCTGACTTGGAAAGCTCCGCTCTTGACCTCTGAGAACTGAGAGGTCTGCGAACTCATCTGAGTTTCTGAGTCTTTCTCCAGAAAGGAAAATTTCTCGGCTGCTTTTTCATGCCTTCAAAATGAATTAATTTCCTAAATGGAAAATTGAAGTAATTAGGTTATAGATTGAGTGACATTTACAAAGGTGAAAAGCAGGGAAATTTTTATATCCTTTATTAAACAGTTATTAGGTATATTAAGCAATACGGAGTAATTACTTTTATTCCCCCAAATGTGATTATTCTTTTTGCACCAAGACAAGCTCAATCTCATAGGGATCCAATAGACCATGACTGCTCAAAACAGCACCGGGTCACATCACTACAGTCCTGCATGGGACCACCGTGGCCAAAGGGGCAGGAGGGAGAGGCGACAGCGACTCAGCAGGCAGTGTAAGAATTAGGTTCTCAAGGTGGTGTTCAGCCTTCTGCATGCACATCAATGCACCCTTCCACACATGGTTCATTTTATTCACCCAACCTGTCCAGCAAGAAAATTACCTCATTGATTCAAAACTCTTCTGAATAGGACTTACTATGTGCCATATACTCTTCTAAGGTCTCTGAGCCTAGGATAGTGTGTTAGTCAGCTTTCCATTACTATAACAAACTACCTGAGATAATCAACTTAAAAATAGGAGAGGTTTGTTTTGGTTCACAGTCTTAGAGATTTAAGTCCATGATTGATTAACCCCATTGCTTTAGTTCAGTGGCCAGGCTATACATCATGGTAGGGTACAAGGGATAGGGTAAAACTACCCACCTCAGGGCAGCTAGGAAGCAAAAAGGAGAGAGAGGAAGGGTTGGGTCCCATGACCCCTTTCTGGGGCATATCCCTGATGACAAGACTTCCTCCCACCAGGCTCCACCTCTTAAAGCAATAGCACCCCAGGTGACAACCAAGGCTTTAACACACGGTTATTGGGGGAACATTTCAGATCCAAGGTATAGCAAGCAGTGAGAATAACAGACCAAACATCTCACCTTTAAGGGATTTGTATTCTAGAAGGGGAACCAGAAAACAAGTGGCATAAATAAAACACCTTAGTAAGTTGAGAGATCATCGCTATGGAGAAAAGGGAAACTCGTGCTGAGAGGTGCTGTTTTAATAAACACTCGGGGGAGACGAGGAGTTAGGCATACAGCTACTGGAGAAGAGCATTTTAGGTGAAAGAATCGGCATGTGCAAAGGCCCTAAGGTGGCCCTGAGGACCATGGAGCCGGAGGGACCCGAGCAACTGAGGAGGGGGTGGGTGGCAGGAGGCGAGTCTGAGAGGTGGAAAGGGCAGTCACTGCAAGGACTGAGACTGTGACCCAGTGAGGCAGCAAGCCATGCAGAAGTTTTCAACAGGGAAGTTCCCACTAAGAAAACACACAGATATCTGAGGAAGAGTTACACAAGTCGATTTTAGAAACTCCATGAGCTTGGCTCCCATCTCTGTCTCCTAAGTGACAAAATGACACTTTGTCTTCATTGTACCATTTCCCATGGATCTACTTTGTTTGGGATCTGGAAAAAGCCAGGAGTTGCTGGGAAGAGCACTGGGCACAGGGCTCAAGTCCGCTTCTGTACATTGATTTTGAGCCCAGATGGAGACTCCCGCGTCTCCTGACACAGAGCTGTGGCTTCATCCAGCCGCTGTGTGTCTCCAAGCCGAGGTTTTTATATTTGAAAAATGAATGACTATGCAGATTATAGGAGTTGACGCATTTAAAACACTCCACACAAACTCAGTGCTCAATAAATGGTAGCTATTTTTATGTTTTAAATGGCTTCTTATTTCCAAATACCAGTTCCACCCCTGATTCCATGTTCTGGAGCTTTCTTGCTCCCTGGAACGCTCCATGGCTCCCACCTCAGTGCCCACAGGCCTGCATCCAGACCCCTGGCTGGGTCCCGTTGGGTGCCACCGCCATCTTCAAAGTTTTCCCTCTTCCCTCTTTCAATCAGGAACTCTCCCCAAGGAATAGAGGACCTTCAGAGATATCCAGAGATGTTATAGGTTGTCACGCCCAGGAAAATGCTATTAGCTTTTAGTGGACAGAGGCCGGTGGTGTTGCTAAATATACCATAGGGCATAGAACAGCCTCATAAGACTGAATCATCTGGCTCCAAATGACAAACACAGCACAGCTGAGACCCTGCTGCACCTACAACAGGCCTGGTAACGCCTCGCCCTGACGTCATCCGTCCTCACCCACCTGCTGTTCCTGATGGGCTCTGCGTGGTTCGCCATATTCCCCAGGGACTCTGGCACGGCTCCCCACACTCAGTGGTTAAGTGACTGAGCGTGTGGGCATTTGCCAAAGCAGAATTTTATGTGAACAGTTTCATCATACAACTCCTACTGACATTCTGCCGGCCAGCGTGCCAGAGATTGGGGCTCCAGTGGAGAATGTCTATATCTTGTTCCTTAGGTTGCCACATACAATTGGAGCCCCTTGCACTCTGAGTAAAGAAGTTAAAATAAAACGAACCAGCACGATGTCTTGTAGTTCTTCTCAAACGCCATACTGGAGAAGAAGAGTACACCATATTTTGATCGAATCAACATCTGGAGCCAGAGGTCACAGAATGCTACAGAGGACTCTGGCATGTTGACCAGAACACAGGATTTCACGGTCCAGGCCACACTGCAAGGACCCTGCTCCCCTGAGCTGCCTCCACAGCTGTCTTGCCTGTGCACCAGAGTAAGGCTGGTCCGGGCAGCGTCTTGTCCGGGTGGGCAGCTGCATGAGCAGGTTCATGGAGCCAAGTGCGCTGGCTCTTCATGGCGGAGGCCTCTCTGCAGTACTGGACAATCACAGCCTTTCATGCTGGCCCTGCCCTTTTCTGTCTGTTCACCCCAAATTGTCAATATTTCCTTCCTCTAAAGAAATATATCATTACTACACAGGGAGAAAATAAGGTGTCCAGAAGAACTTGGGAATTGAAGAACCTCATGAGACCAAACCCCAGAAAACTCAATATGGAATGGATACAGCCAGCCATCAGGAAAGAAGCCAGTCCTAAGAAACAGTTTGACAGTGAGTAGGTGAAGAGGCTGTGGACCATCTGGGCACAGATGATGTGGCTAGGTTAAATTTCAAGGAAATACATTTGAATACCAAAAAAAGTGGTCATCTAAGCCACCTAGCCAGCTCAGTGTTTGTTACAGTTAGAAATAAAATGTACCCTAAAGAGTTCATTCATTAATATTCAGGGTTCATATAGTTCAATCATGAGGACTGCAATCCCAGTAGTGGACAAATCCATTGTAATGGATTTACCTGAGTGGTACCAGGTAGGCAAGTAGGGTGTGGCTGAAGGAGGTGGTCCCCAGGGGTGCAGCCTTGGAGATTCTAGTGGTTTCTCTTCCCCCTGCTCTCTTGCTTCCAGTCTCCATGATGTGAGGACAGCCTATGTGTTCTCCCTCTCCCTCTTACCACCGCCATGCCCTGAGATCAGCACCCACTGCCATGACCTGAGATCCGCAGTCCCCGGCCTCACATGGACTGAACCCGAAACCATAAAAAAAATGAACCTTCTTTCCTCTAAGTTACATGGTCAGTCTTTTAGATTATAGCTGCAAGAGTGCTGACCAGAGCAGTGTCCTCTAACAGAAGACATGGATTGTGTGGCTTAAACAACACAAGTTTAGTTTTCATGGTTCTGGAAGCCAGGAAGTCCAAGCAACGGTGCCTATCTATATTTCCTGGTGAGGGCGCTTTTCCTGGTTTGTAGTCTTCTGTGTCCTCACAGGGTGGAGAAAAGAAACTTCTGGACTCTCTCGCTTCTTAGAAAGGCACTAATCCCATCATGGGGATCCACCTTCATGACCTAATCTAAACCTAATTATCCCCCAAAAGTCCTATTTCCAAACACCAGCACTTTTTATGTTAGGGCTTTAATGTAGTAATTTGAGAAGGATGATTTCAGTGCATGACAATTACGGAACCTTGTCTGATAGAGTTTATCAGCAGGAGAGGGTTTTTTTTTTTTTTGCGATACCAAGGATTGAACCCAGGGGCGTTCTACCTCCAGGCTACACCCCCAGCCCTATTTTTGTTCTTTATTTTGAAACAGGGTCTCACTAAGTTGCAGAGGGCCTCACTAAATAGCTGAGGCTGGCCGCGAACCCGGATCCTCCTGTCTCAGCCTCCCAAGTACTGGGATTACAAGTGTGCGCCACCACACCCGGCTGCAGAGGGTATTTTTATGATGTACAGAGAGGGGAGGCATCACTGTCCACCTCTCCCATCACCTTCTAGAAGCCTCTGAGTCCTGGCTTTCTCCTGGTCAGCTGCCTCTGTCCAGCTCCATCTCAGCCTCCATCTCTCAGAGCTGTCCCTCTCTGAGCCTCAGTTTCCCCACCCAACAACTGGAAGTCTACAACATCTGCCTCACTGTATGTGGTCTCTGTGAGGGTTTGGCACACGACAGGCACATGGTCAATGTTACATTTGCCTTTGAAAGTTTCCTTTCATCTCTACCTAAATAAAACTGCCATCCAGTACAGTTCATCGTAGCTAAGTCTTAGGGGGAAAGTCCTTTGATTTAACAAGTTTATATTAATATGTTCCTGATGAATAAATAACTAATCCTTCAAAGAGCATCTGGTACTTTTTTAGGGTCCATGTTAACTGAAAAAAAAACTCAACAATATGTAAGCTCATGGATTTCCAACAATATTACACAATAGAGCGGGAAAATCCAGGCTCCTATTGACCAGGGATCAGCCTCCGATTATCAGCTTCCCCTAAATGTTTGCATTTCCAAGCCTAGACTTCTCCTCCCAAGACCAAAGATTCTCAGAGAGTTTGCATGTAACTTCCCAACTTTCTTAGCCAACATGATCCATTGTAGCTCTGTTCTGTCCTGGCCTCATGGTACGTTCTCCCTGCCAACCAATCCAGTACAGACACGCTAGTATAAGACAAAGAGCTCAAGTAGGGTGCGGAGGTGCACACCTGTAAGCCCAGGACTTGGAGGCTGACACAGGAGGACTGCAAGCTTGAGGCCAATCTCAGCAATTTAGCGAGACTCTCAGCAATTTAGCAAGATCCTGTTTCAAAATAAAAAGTAAAAAGGGCTGAGGATGTAACTTGGAGGTAGAATGCCCCTGGGTTCATTTCCTAGTACCAAAAACAAACAAAAAAAATGAACAATAAAAAAAGAAAACAAAGGGAGCAGGACCCCTCCCCCCTTATACATAGGATTATTTGTCCCGCAGTGTCCTGGGGTAGTTTGTGTGGTTGCTACACATTTGTGCATATTGTATCAGCAAGGAGACAGCAGTAGCCGCTGGAAGTGTTTAAAGGGTCCTTGTGCTATTCTGTGTTAATTTGGTTTCCATCAAATAGTTCAGAAAATATTGTCTTCCCCTGGCGCCAAACACAGAAAGCCAGAACTGTCCCTTGATTCCTTAACCAGAGACACTTCTGTGATAAAGAATTTGCACGGACTCCTCAATCAGACAATCCTGGGTTTGGATCTCAGCTCCATCACTTAATACCTTTGCCATTTTGGACAAGTTATGCATTCCTTCAAATCTTAAGTATCCTGGTCGATAAAATGAAGTAGAAAAGGCAGCTTCCCCAGGGGCAGGCGACCTGAGCTTTCAGGTGGATGAGTGCCAGAACCCAGCACCCATGCTTCTGAAAGTGATGTCAGCTGGCTTCATTGTTGGTGCTGTGACATCCTCTCTCAGAAAGGGGGAGTCCTGAGTACTGTCTGGGCTCCCAGGGACGCAGGCACGCTCTGCTCCCAAGCCGCTCCTCAGCACCACAGCTGGACGCGCAGTCAGTTGTTTTTTGATGGAAGCATCTTTTTAATATTCTCATGCACTCGCCTGCCTATTGCCTCCAGTTTAATGGCTTTCCTAAAAAGAGACAAAAAGAGAGTCAAATGGATGTTTTAAAAGAGGTGGAAATTCTGATCCCAGCATTTGGGAGGCTGAGACAGGAGGATTGCAGGATCGAGGCCTGGGTATGGTAATTTAGCGAGACTGTTTCAAAATAGAAAACAAAAAGGGCTGGGGGTGTAGCTCAGAGGTAGAATGCCCCTAGGTTTAATTCCCAGTAACACACACACACACACACACACACACACACACACACACACATACACATACACACACACGGTGAATATTCTGAGAGCAGATGGGAAACAGAGAATCAGAATTTGTACCCACTTCCAGCGCTATGATGACAACGTCTGTATTGCCACCAATGTCTTAGATGACGGAAGCCCCAGCCACCTCCTGCCCACCCTGTCCTCCTGTGCCCACAGCTGTCACTCACTCCCAGGCGGGGAGCAAGTCACACCACCAAGCCAAGGAAACACGGAGCCTCTCGTTGCCGCTCCTTGAAAAACCAGGCTGTAAGTGAAAAGCACTGGGCCTTAAGAAGGCGAAAATCAACCCCACAGCATGTGCACCTGGAGTCAATGCTATAGGAAGTCCCCAAATAATAACTGGATCCAAGAAAATGGTTTTATTGTTGGCGATTTGGTAGCAGATAAAATTATGTTGTTTGAAACTTGACAATGGAGTAGTACAAGGAAATTAGTTGGAAAAAATAACACATGTTTCTAATCTTTGCTGCCTTCTGAAAGCAAGTACTTAAGAGCAGCGCCCTGAGGGGACCGGGGACGTCAGGTACAGACCACTTCTGGCGTAATCACTAGCCAAAGCGCCTGTTTGCGGCAGGGAGTCCCTGATGTAATTTTTCATAAAAAGATTTCAGGGAAGCACTGGAAAATGTCACAGCACCCCCTAACTGCCTACTGTCGAGTGTCCTCTCCCCCAGGAGCCCCAGGAGTGAGGCTTCACCCCAAGCACACCCCCAAAGGGCTCACGTGGCCCTCCTGCCCGCGGCATTCCCTCCGAGTCCCTTCTAGCTGGGCTGAGTGTCAGCCTGTCATTTCAGACAGTGCAGACACCCTGCGGTGATGTCACCAGCCACAGCATCTCCGAGATGTCAGATACCAGCAGCCCAATTCATCAGGAAACTAGAAATGTGACAGTCCTTGGTACACATCCGGAGACAGGCAGAGCCCAGGTGGAATTGTCAAACTAAGAAAAATAAAGGCGGCAGGACCGTTTTCATAGATATCCCAGTGTGTTTTGAGTGGGGAAGAAAGAGCAGGCCCGCTGTGGGATAGGATGGCTACCAACTGTTCTCAGGTCTAACACTCAGCCCACCCCGGACGATCTCACTCACCCTTCCCACGGCAGATTCTCAACTGGGAATCTACAAAGCTCTAACCAATGGTTAAGTTGGAATATCCTTCTTAAAGAAGGAATTAGATCAGGTCATATTTCCTGAGGTATATTTCTTAGCCCTAAAATGTTACAAAATTCAGATAGCAAGAATGGATTCAATTAAGGAAACGTTTACAGACCACCCACCTCTCGAGGGAGGGACAGCAGGCTTGGAGCTATGGAAGAAAAGGGTTAAGAAATATGTCATTTGTGTCCTTCAGACCCACACTGAAACTGAAACGTAGGAATAATTACACAGAGACAGACACTGTGGAGTACGGAACAGAGTAAGAGTAGGGGTGAAGCAGGGCTGCTGTGGGTTCAAGGAAGGGACCAGTAGCATCAGGTCCAGGGACCCAGAAAGGCTCTTAGCACTGGCCTCAAAGGACAAAGCCTAGGAACAATCCCAAAAGCAAAGCTCGTGAACAGGTCAGTGAATCCCAGCCTGCAGGAACCGCACCAATAAAGACCCAACGCCGGTTCCTGAGTTTATTAATATTTTGCAGGCACATGAGGTACTCTGCTAGGTAGGCGCTGAAAGAAAGCCATGAACAGGACCTCTCCCAGGGCTAGAGCTAGGTCCTGGGTGCACGGGGGACAGCTCAGCCAGGAGCTCGCCGAGAACAGCAGCAGCATGGGGAGCGTCTACGCGTGTCCTTGAGCGAAGGTCGGGTGTGAATTCTTCCCTTCTTTATATTTTTATTTATTTATTTTAAAGATGGTACTGGGTGTCAGGCATGGTGGCACAAGTCTATAAGCCCAGTACTTGGGAGGCTAAGACAGGAGGATCACAGGTTCACAGCCAGCTTCAGCAACCTAGCAAGACCCTCAGCAACTTAGCAAGACTTTGTTTCAAAAGAAGTGAATCAGTAGAATTACTATCAAAAACAATATGTACATGTGAAAATATACCAACATCATTCTCGTACTTCATATGGGTGGGGGGAGGCAGGGAGGACACTAAGAGCTGTGTGCATGTATGTTAACATCAAATAGATATTCATTGTAGCCGGGCGTGGTGGCGCACGCTTGTAATCCCAGTACTTGGGAGGCGGAGACTGGAGGATCCGGGTTCGCGGCCAGCCTCAGCTACTTAGTGAGGCCCTCCACAACTTCGCAAGACCCAGTTTCAAAATAAAGTATAAAAAAAAATAGGGCCGGGAGTGTAGCTCGGAGGTAGAATGCCCCTGGGTTCAATCCCCCGTACCGCAAAAAAAAAAAAAAAAAAATAGATATTCACTGTGATGTGAGACTCCAATGCACCAATAAAAGCATGTTAAAAACATAAAAAGCGTTGGGGGTGTAACTCGGAGGGAGAATGTCCCTGGGTTCGATCCCCAGTACCAAAAGAAAAAAAGATGGTGCTGGGTGGTAGCGGTCAGGTGGGAGGAGGGAACTCAGAGCAGCAGCTTCTCCATTGTTGCAGCGAATGAGGACAAGGGCTTGCGCAGACAAAGTCATGGTGGGGTGGGCAGCAGCAAATGGACGGAGGATGGAGGCAGAGCTGAGAGCATCTACCGATGGTGCTGATAGGAGCCCGGAAGAAAAGAAAACTCCCAGAGTTTTGCCTGAAAGGACTGGACGGTGTAGTTTCTGAAATAAGGATTGCTGTGAAAAGCAACTTTAGGAAGAAAGTTTTATTTTGGCCAAATTAAATTTTGTTGGTTTGTTTGTTTGGTTTTTTTTTTTTTTGCAGTACCTGGGATTGAACCCAGGGGCGTTCTACCTCCGTGCTACACCCCCGGCCCTATTTTTTAAGCTTTATTTTGAAACTGGGTCTCACGAAGTTGCGGAGGGCCTCACTAAGTAGCTGAGGCTGGCTGCGAACCCAGATCCTCCGGTCTCCACCTCCCAAGTACTGGGATTACAAGCATGTGCCACCACATCCAGCTGGCCAAATTAAATTTAAGATTGCCATAAGTATTCCTTGTAAGATATCAAGCAGTACTACACATACACACACACACACACGCACACACTCACACTTTGTTGTGAAAAGATAGAAAAACAACTATAAAACAAAGGGAGGAGACTGCAGATTGATCTTTATGTCTTCAGTTATAAAATATAAAAATACGGAAACATTACAATGGATGAGCCCAAATCTGTCACAATTCAGAAAACCTCAAATATGTCACAATTCAGAATTACTTGTGATAGAAAAAAGACAAAAAACAATTAACTATAAGAAACACACAAAGAATGCAAGTTAAACAAGAATGAGAATATTTTTTACCTAACAGAGTGGAAAACAATGAAAAATATCAATAACACCCAATGTTTATGCAAATGCAGGAAAGCGGGCTCTCTCATGCGCTTTGTTGGGGAAGGGGTGTATGATACCAAGGACTGAGCCCGGGAATGCTCTACCTCTGAGCTACACTGCCAGCCCTATTTTTTTTTTTTATTTTGAAATAGGGTCTCACTAAGATGCTGAGGGCCTCGCTAAATTGATGAGGCTGGCCTTGAACCTGGAGTCCTCCTGTCTCAGCCTACCATCTCATGTACTTTTGATAGAAGTATAAGTAGTATAACAGAGCTTGGTGACGGTGATAGAAGCAATTAGATGGAACAATTCTGTCTGAACACATTCACTACCACCCGCCCCTTACACAGCCCCACCAACCTCATCCACGTTGAGCTGCGTTGATCAGGACACTCGGAGCCCCTCCCCAGTTGCATATGATCCCGCGCTCCAGGCAGCTCTGTCAGAACAACAGAAGACTACTCCTCCTCAAAGATGGAATCTATGCTATGTACCGTAACCAATGCTGATGGCACTGCAGACTTTAAAACCACATGCACACACGTGGAACCAAAGACACTGAACAGTGCAAGCCAGAGCCTAGAAATGGCACCGTGTCTGACCTTAAGACAATCAGTCCTACAAAAGACAATCAGTCCACAGCAACTCACGCCCAACTCACCCCAAACTATGCAAGCTTCATGGAGCCTGGGGGCCGATAGGAGCCACTGACATTTCAGAGGGCGGCAAAGTACACTTGGAATGCCTCGGCCTAAGTGGGATCCAGGAGCAGCCAACCAAGATCAGCTCAGGCCGCCACTACCTCCCTCAGTGGTCCTCGGTTGAGCTGGCGCTGGGACAGGATTGCACAAACCTGTTCTTCTCTGAATTCATGTTCCTAAGCTCAGCCAGAGCCATACAATTAGTCCCTATTAAAAATAGTTACCAAATATCAGGTAGTAAGCTAAGCACTGGGCATTTATTACAGGATTTCAGTCTAGCAGCCCTATGAGACAGGGCACTTCTAATAACCCCATTCAATAGATGAGGAGCTGGGACCCAGGTTAAGAAACACGCACACAGCTCTTAGGTGCTGGAGCCGGGGTTTGAATCCGAGTGGTCTGATTTTAGACACCCATGCATTCTGCTACGGTGTCTACCACGCAGGCTTTAACACTGCCGGCGACATAGAACGTTGCGAGAACACAGAACTATGTCTTTCCCAGCACTTGTGCACAATGCGCTTTCAACAACAACGATGAAATCAGCCACCATCATTAAACCTCCACGAAAGAGCATCCGGAAGAGAAAAGGAAGCCCACAGGCTCCAGGGACGTCTGGGACTCTCCGTTCCGCAGTCCATCCATCATGTCGCCTCGTGCAAGGTGATCGCTGAGCCACTTCACCAAGCAGGAACCATGGGTCTTCAAGCATCTTTGAGCCCTGATGGCTACCGGAGAAGGAGGCACCAGAGAGAGTCCAAGGACATATTAGAGGTGACACTGTGTGACTTGGGCATGGGGAAGCCTCTCTGGGCTGATGGAGTGGGATAACAATTCCTGCCCTGATTGTTTTCACATTCTAATTGGAAATAATTGGGGGAAACCATCTTGAACGCTAGGTCCTCTGCATATTAGTGCTTAATTATAATACATCACTTGTCCACACAGTGCTTGGGCCCTGGAGATGAGTCCTCCTCCTTCTCCCTTAGTAACGATTCAGTCCTGGACTGGTGTTCATCACAACTTCTGGCAATACAGGGGGTGGGGGTGAAGGGAATGGTGATGTTTATCTTCTTTATTTTTTAATCAAATGGATTTTAGATAGAAAAATAACAAGCCATTAAAAATCATGATTCCCTCCACCCCAGTTTTAGCATTGTGAGATTGTTCATTTCTTGGAAGAGATGTTGTTGTGTGGTCTGGTGAGATACCTTGAACTCATAGTCCATTCTGGTATCTTCCATCAGCATCTTTTGATTTCTGGTGGTAAATTTGTTAGGTGACATGGAAGCCACTCACTGCCACAGGATCTTCAATCACCCGTCCCGGCACAAAGGGTCACGCGCCTGTCCTCACCCCTTCCAATCAAAGGCAAGGTTTCCAAAGGGCACCCTCTTCTCATCTGCGATGTGGCTCCCAACATTCTCATCTGCAGTTTTCAAGAGAACCACAGCTATGACGACTGCAGAAAAACACCCCTAGCAGCAGCCAGGACTTTGCCTAATGAAATCCGGCCATGCTCCACTTGGCTGGTCTCAAATATCCACGCACGTGTACCTGGACTTCTGCGATCGATGACCCATCTAGAAAGGTCCTGTGTGGTCCCTCACTCTCTACTTCCTCCCCCTCCCTGTCCAATTTCTTTTAAGTCAAAGGAAACTATTATCCTATAAAGACTTTACAGTGCACATGTGCTTAGTATCTCTAAGCTGTTATAAAAATCATGCAATTCATCACTTGGATATGCCCCAGAACTAAGCTCAGAAAACACTGCAGAGCTGCCCTTCCCAACTCAAACCTTCCCAGCAGAGCCTAATGAAGATGCCCTGGCCTCTGCAATGGCCCCGGGCTCTGCGGCCAAGATCCTGACCCCACCAGCCCCTTCATGCCTCGGCAGGCTGGCCCTCCTTCCCCGTGCAGCTTCCGGGAAGGCGCTGAAGGACAGACTCCAGCGGGCTACTCAAGATTCAAGGACGCGTGAAGGTCAGAGCCTGAGCACACATCCACATTTTACAGAGGGAAGAGCAAGGCAGAAATAATAAGATGTGTCGTCCCCAGGATGACAGGATGAGTCAGAGCAGAGGAGCTTCCAGGAATAGACTCCAGATTTCCGTCTCCTGTTACCAGTCGCCATCAGCACTAGGAGACTTCTGAGAGGGCAGAGTGACCTCACACGTGTTCCGAGCCCAAAACTATTTGTCTTGAATGCTTTTCCAGCTCCTCTCAAGCTGTAATAAACTGAAATTTCAATCTGCTTTCTCTTTTTTCTTCTGAAAACCAACAACAGGAAATCAGTGTTGAAACCCTACTTATAAAGCTGTGTTTATGAATTTATAACCTTTCTTGGGACTACTGGACATGAACCTGGAGTACCCAAGGCCTTTCTTTCTGCACAGATTGATAAGGACATCAAGAGTGGTCTGGAAAGTTGTGTATTGTGCTAGTTAACCAGCAAGTGCTACTGAAGAGCCACCAGTTATGGTGTCTGATACCGGACAGGGAAAGTCCATGGGGCTCATCTGAAAAAGCTGGGAAGAAAGGGAGGATGGAAGGGGGGCTGCCTTGATAATGACAGACCAGTCAAGCGTGATGCTTGATGAAATACTAGAATTCATTCTAAGTAAAGACTTCCTTGCAAATGCACACTGAGAAACACTATTGTGAATAAGGAGCAAGGAACAAGGCCCCACCAGATCCACTCCGACCCCTTCTCTGACTATGATGGGCCTCCGAGGTGCAGAAGAAGCAATGGTCATGATCGACCCATGCTCCAGAAAGCGGGTTGGTTTGGGAAGCAAAGGAGAAAGGCAAAAGTCTATGAGGTTAAGAGGCCCGTGAATCTGTGGGGACATGAGGTGACAATGCTCCCTGGGGCATGGAAGGAGGGCGATTGATCCACTCACACAGTGACTTCCTAGGTGAAGGGACAGTCAGCATGCTAATGAAGGACAGCAAGGCCCCACACGCCAGAACCCAGCAGACATCCAAACTGACTTTGGAGACAGGTGTGGTGATGCACACCTGTAATACCAGTGCTTGGGAGGCTGAGACAAGAGGATTGCAGGTTTGAAGCCAGCCTCAGCAACTTAGTGAGACCCTGTTTCAAAAAATAAAAAATAAAAATAAAAAGGGCTGGGGGTAGAATGCCTCTGGGTTCAATCCCCAGTACCCAAAACGAAAGAACAAAGTGATTTGGGTAAAGATGATAAACCAGCCCTAACCTAAAATTATGAGGAAATGTACTATTGAAGCCAGGCATGGTGGCACACATTTGTAATCCCAGTACTTGGGAGGCTAAGACAGGAGGATCTGGGTTCGCTGCCAGCCTCAGCTACTTAGTGAGGCCCTCCACAACTCAGTGAGACCCTGTTTCAAAGTTAAGAATAAAAAATAGGGCTGGGAGTGTAGCTCAGAGGTAGAATGCCCCTGGGTTCAATCCCCAGTACTGCAAAAAAAAAAAAAAAAAAGAGAGAAATGTACTATTGACACAGCCCAGCATTTAAAAAAAATTAGAGACTCCATCACTAGTTCAGACTAACAAGGGAAATCTACACATGCAGTGTCTCTATTTTTAAATACATAAAATAAGCAAAAATAATAAATCCTACCAGAAAGGGATCCAAGAGGATCTTAGCTGTGCTTGGCCCAGCTAGGAAAACCCACAGGTGCTTCCCAAGTGCTGGGAGGAGTCTGAAGACTTCATTCACTTAACACCCAGCATCCCCCTCCAGTTTCCACTTTGCTTTTCTAACTGTACTATTACAGGTAGTGCAAAGAGAAACCCCAGACAAGCCCCAGGGAGTTATTACAAACCCCTGATTAATGTAGTATAAACCCATGAATCCCCCTCACAGAAACAGGGGACATGGCAGCCTTTCCCAATCCTATGTTCCAGTGGAACTCGAATCCTAAAAAATTCTTTGAACAAGGATCCACAGACCAATGGAACAACAACAGCAGCAACAACAATAAAATCGACAATAACAATGACACACAGGTTACTATATGCCAAGCACTGTGTATTAGTCAGGGTTCTGCAGAGAAACAGAACCAATAGACGTATACATACATACATATATATACATACATATACATATCAAAAGACAGAAAGAGAGACAGAGACTGGGGGGATTTCTTATAAGAATTGTTCACAGTATTTTATTGGCAGACAAGTCCCACCTTCCGCCGTCTGCAAGCTGGAGAAGCAGGCCGCCGGTGGGTGGCGTCATTCAGTGTGGGTATGAAGCCCTGGGCCCTGCTCCATGCAGACCCTCGGTGGATTAGATGGGGCTGCCTGCACTGGGGAGAGTGGACCTTGTTAGCTACTCATTCAGATGCTGATCTCTTCTGGAAACACCCTCACAGACCCACCCCAAAAAACTGCTGTACCAGGTAACTGGGCAGCCTGTAGCCCAGTCAGGCTGATACACTATTGGCCATCACACACTGTTCTAAAACCAAGGAAAATCAAACTTCACACAACCACACCTTTTATTCATGGACAATACTCATGGACGTTTTAGACACTGACAGGTTCTACAACAAAGGAGCCAATTTACCTTTGTGGTATCTGATACAGTCTAAGTTAATTTGACAGTGGAACTTTATTTCTGCACAACATTTATTAGCAGTGGTTTGTGCAGTGCAAAGGTTGATGTATTTTTCATTTTTCCATTCCACGTGTTCATTGAGTGTCTTTTTTGTTTTTGTTTTTGTGTTTTGCCAAGCACCAAACTGAACAAATATTTAAAAATGAGACAGGGATAAAATAGAGAACTAAAAATTCAGGTGAGACTCAAAGTCAAAAGAATCAAACAAGCATGCAATGTCATTTTGCTTTCCTAAGAACCTGGAGAGTGTGGCAGAAATATGCTTGGCAAAGACCATGAGGTCACGCACAGCTAGGGCCAGCCCGAGCCCATGTGGTGACTGCAGCTTAGCAACAGAGGGGCTAAAGAATTCTGAGAAGCCCTATCTTTCCAATTAAAACTTATTTTGCTTATCTTTAAAGATTTTAAATAATGCTGATCTGCATCAAATACAAAGGAAATTTGTTCAGCCGTAAACATTTTTTTTTTTTGTCTGAATGATTAAATGCTAGCATGCGGGTCACCAAAAGAAGCTATAATCCTTGAAATCTCCACCAATATCCTTTATTGTCATCTTTACTATGTGGCTGGCTAGCATAGCTGGAGGCAGGGGCATACCTCTGGAACTTCATTCCAGAACTTTAACTATGGATGTGAGGGACTGCAGAATAATAATAAAAAGTGTGTGTGAGTGTGTGTGTGTGTGTGTGTGTGTGTAAATAAGAAGAAAGAAAACGGCCCATGAAGATCAGCCTAATATTAAATGTCCAAGCTGAGAGGCGACTCCTTGCTTTTACTCAGGGAATACACAGAATAGAAAAAATAGGAAGACAGATTATAAATATCATAAAGTCCTCGTTTATATATTGGGTAAAATTTGCACACTTTATTGTATTGATTCCCCCCAATTACAGCAATTTTCATTTCCCCAAAGCAATAATCTATAAAGTTAAATTACAGCAGGAACCTAAATGTCAGAACCCCATTCTCTTAATTGGTGTCAATGCCCTTGGTTTTTTTATTTCAAATCCTCCTCTTGTTCAAATTCCAATGATTAAGGAAAACCATCCAGGTTGCTGCTCTGGCTTAAATATCATGTCCTGGAGTCCAGAGATGTGACTCAGTGGGGACCTCAACAACTGCCCTGTGGTCAGCATGTATGCATGGAGAAACGAGTCTTCATAAACCATGGGTATTAACTGCTGCTTTTTCTACATAAACTTAATGCTCAAAAAGAACATTATTTGATGGAAAAAAAATCTCGATTCATGTATTTTAACTCTGGTTCCCCCATATCTGTGAGTCCTGCATCTGCAGATTTAACCAACCTCAGATCTGAAATATTTGAAAAAACTTGCAGCTATATCGAACATGTACAGACTTTTTTCTTGTTATTCCCTACACAATGCAGTATAACAACTATTTACATAAAATTTGCATTGTATTAGGTATTATAAGTAATCCAGGGATGATTTAATGTGCACAGGAGGATATGTGCGGGCTATATGCAAATACTATAGCGTTTTATATAAGGGACTTGAGCGTGCACAGATTTTGGTATCCTCAGGGGTCCTGGAACCAATCTCCTGCAGATATCAAGAGAAGACTATATTTATATGATCTACATGTCCAAAAAGTGTTTGACTTGTTCATAGCTCTACTGAGGGCGGCACTTTACAACATTTATAGGCATAATGTACCATCCCTAGAATAATTCAAAAAATTTCAGTCTTTGCTGCCAACACTACCAAAGTTGGGCTTGGAGAGTCCTCTGTTTATAAAAGAAGCACGTGCAAGCCTCCTGCAGAGGCTGGGGGATGCGGTATCCTCTCAGGGCTCTGTTCTTCTGGCATCTGTGCTCTTCAGAGAAGGAAGGAAGGGACAGTGTGTCTCCAAACACAGCCCTGCCCACCCCCTAGGGCAGGAGCCCCCTGATGATGCTCTGTGCTCAGTCCTGGTCAGACAGTGCTTTGTCAGCACCTAGAGAGAGGGGGGGGGAGAGAGAGAGAGAGAGAGAGAGAGAGAGAGAGAATGAATGAGAAACATTCCCTCATGAGAAACTCTTGGGCACTCTTCTCGAAATCCAGACAAAGAAAATTCTAGTTCCCTGTCCTTCCCAGCTGACTAAATACACATTTTCCTACTCACTCTTGCTTTGCCAACCTGAAAAGCCATTAAAGGCCAAATGGGTTGAGACCTTGGATGATTCTGTCTTTGCACAACCCACAAAACGAAACAGGTCTTTTCTAGTTCTCAGTACCATTTTTCAAATTGTTGACAACAGTTCCATTCTCTGCTTCTCACCTTTTATCTTCACACGATATCTGTCCCTCTTTCAAAACCTCAGCAGCCCAGCAGAAAGGAAGAAATCCCTTATTCAAGTGCCTTTGAAGGAACAACTATCACCTAATGGTTACAAGAGGTAAGCTGGATGCGCAAACTCCAATGTGCATGCTCTTGGCTTTGAGGCTTGGAAATCATTTATGAGAAATTGAAATCTTAGTAAAAACCCAAGGAAACCCAGTGACTTCTGGCCAGGATATGAATGTGAAGGGGAAAAAACAAAAGAAAAGATGTTTGGGAAAGGGAGACCCAAAGCTGGAAGCAGAACTTTTAGGAAGGGGTTAAGACACCAAAAGACACTTGAATGTCACACGATGCCTGCCAGAGAAGTGCTGTTAGTCCTCACATTCTGACCACTCACCTGTCCTTGCCCGCTCTCCAATGGAGGCCCAGCCTAGTCAAGCGAAAGAGCAGAGTCCAGACTCCCTGTGTCTTAAACTAGGGCGCGCTGCATTTCTAAATGTTCCTGGTTGTTTTTAGCGCACACACTGCTTTTCCTCGTATTGGCTTGGATCTTGTGGATAATTTATTTAAAAGACTTAACGGGTCCCTTATGGCTGGAATCCATTTTAATCTCTAAATTGACCATTCTTTTCAGTTGAGCTTAAAAATGAAGAGTCTGGTCTCTCAAACTGGAACACCGAAGTCTTCTAATTATAAACAAAACTCACACGAAAATATGATATTAATAAAATACAAAAGGAGGTATAAAAAATAAAATAATCTACAGTCCCTCCACTCAGGCATGACCATCCTTTTATGTTGTGGTATAGTTTCTTTTAGACTTATGAGATATGAATTTTGATGTCACATACATGGCTTTATACATATGAGTACTGCTGGGAAAATTATTTATATTTAGCAATTTCATATCTCATGAAAATGTACCAGGATTTATCATAGATGCAATAAAATATAAAACATATTTAATTTGTATCCTATATTTTATGAGTTTTATGTCATATGTGATAAACTATGATTCTTAAGTTATTAGAAATAAAGTCATTCTTAAGCTATTATAGCCCCTCTATAACTAGAAGGCTGAGGGTCTGCAGAGATGAATTTCTTGGTTTTTTAAATAATAAAGGTTTCTTGCTATTCGAATCCACTCAGAACCTCTCCCCTTACAGGCTCGAGGCTGGAGAAGAACAGAGACCCGGCGGACGGGTGCCTCAGGGGGGCCCTCCTCTGACACAGCGGATCTTATACTTTTCCTGGGTTTGCACATGTCTTAATAAGTAAACCGCTTTTGGAGTGAGGGGTCAGAGAAGTCCTCAAAGAGGACTTGATCTGAAAACTAGTCACAGTTGCCTCCTCCACCTTAGTCCTTGGACAGTAGGGCAAGGAGCCAGGATTCTCCAAGAGTCACTGTGGGGTGAGCTGGGGGCTCTCTGGGCATTGCTTTGTTCTCAGGACTCCCTGTCAGGGTTACCTTCTACCAGCTGGAAAAGGCGGCACAGGCCATGTGTGGGACGAGCTGCTGGGGTACCCACCAGCGGAGCAGCGGGGAGCCAGGGCCAGCTAAGATGGTCTGATACTCCCAAGAACCGCCCCAACATGTAGCCAATAAAGACAGAGCTGCTTCTGGGCCAGCCAATCAGAGCAAGGGGTTCTTCTCAGGGATCACCAGGTATGATGGCTAACTCTATGTGTCAACTTGGCTACTCCATGGGTATCTGGCTATTCAGTCGAACGTCGTCTGGGTGTTGCTATGAAATTATTTTTAGATGAGGCGAACACTCAAATCAGTAGAGCATCAGTAAAGCAGGTTGCCCTCCACAATGCAGGTTTCTCTCATCCCATTACTTGAAGGTCTCAAGAGAAAAAAAAAAGACTGATTTCCCGAGGAGGGGACTGGTGACAGCCTCTGATCTCCCTCTCTCTCTTCCCTTCTGTATATACTACAAATTGATTAGATATGTGATGTATAACCTATACATCACTATGTTGTACTGCTTCTCTATCCCTGGAGCTCCCTGACTCCAAATCCCCGGTGACGCATCAGTGGCCAGTGTTTCTCGCCACACCTCTGTCCTTCTCTAACCGCCCAGGCACAGTCCCCTCTCTTACCAGCAGACCCAACAGTGTCAGCTGGACTTGCTTAGAACAAACCAGAAACATTATCATCTCTCTTCCACTGCTGATAAAATGGGTTCATGAAGTGTAGAAGACCCGCTCCAGGTCCATGCACCCCTCTGGGATGGGTAATTCTCCAGGGCAGAGATTGTTCACATCACAGAACCTGTCCCTCCATCTATCAGGCCCATGACTGGAAGCATTGTCTCTCCTAGCCCCCCACTCAGCCACGATGTCCCGGGGCTGCTCTGCTGGCCTCCCGCCAGCTCGGTGTTGCTATTTGTCCTTGAGAGGTTGGGGAGCCCAAAGGGAAGACATGAGCTCTTTGAAAATGGCTTCAGTATCATTACTTGGGCATTGTTTACAGAGGCCTTTAACACTTCCAGGAATACCATTTTGCCAGGGAGGGAGAGAACTCCGGGCACCTGCAAAGATTTGGTTCAGGTGGGTCACGTGCGTTCTTAATTGCTCTATCCCCAGGCATTTTACTTCTCTCTCATTCCTGAGTGGAAATAAATGTTGCGAAGACATTCCAAGCAAAGTCACTTGCAAAGACAAACCCTTCGAGTAGCCTTGCTTTCGCAGATCCAATCACTAGCGCAAAACCCAAGGAGCTTCCGAAGTTTAGTTCAGACTGTGCACAATTAATGACCAGAAACTCCAATTCTGTGTTAATTGGTTTTAATTAAATTTTTTTTCTCTATGCTGATCTACAAGGGCTGATTGCCACCGTGCCAGCAATTTAATCTTTGAATTCCCTGCCTCATATGCTTTCCCTTTGAAGTTGAACAATAAAACAAATCTCCAAACGGCACCTGAATGGTCCATTAGGGAGCAAGGAGGAAGCTGGTAATAAGGCAGGGAGAGAGGACACACAAAACAGACACGGGAAAGACGACGCCCGAGAGGCAGGATTCATGGCAGATCACCAAGGCCTTCGTTAAACGCATCCCAGCAAAACATAAAGCATCGGCCCAAACTTCCCAAGGTGACCACTGTGCTGCGATCGGAGCATCAGAAATCAGAAAATTAAGGCCCCAGTATCACACACACACACGCACACACACACACACACACACACACACACACACACACACGAAATCAAGAAATTGGAGGCTTATCCATGGAACGGCTTCCATCTTCAATCAAATGCCAGTGTCCCACCTTTGAAGAAAGCAAGGAGGGGCACCCCTGTTCCTGGTCGTCTGGGTAGCAGAGAGCGATGTGGCAATGTTGAAGGATGAGGGGTCTTCACTGGGGATGAGAAGCAGTGTGTGGAACCACAGCCAACATGGAGAGGGACTGGTCACAAACTCCGCCGCCTTTCCACGCTGCTCTCTGGAACATTCCACGAGAGACCATAAGTAGACCGAAGATGCTAATTCACCTGTTCAGACAACTGACTATACGCTCAGCTGCACTTCTATTTTATAAACTTCATTATTTTTGAAACTTTCACTCATATCTATTTGGAGAAAGGTCCATGAAAAGAATCCATTTTAAGTCTCTGCCATAATTGAGAACGTCAACAGGCAATTTTCTCAAAGGCTGACACCACGTGGCCTGCCTTCAGTAACAAAAGTACTCGTCCGTGCTTCTAATGAAAGCCCTCACTCCCGGTTTAGATGCATCCATTTTGTTTTATTGTATTTTTGAGAGTTCCATCAAGCCCGCCGCACCCGTGGAACGAGTTTTCCCTTGAGCGTTCAAGTAATGATTCTTAGAAGGGAACAGCTGTGGGCCGACGGAGCCTGTGTCTTCTGTGGAAGCTACAGTTGTTTGGAAGGTCAGCCATCAAATGGGGCTCATTTTTCACCGGAGACAAAGGCGGCGCCAAGGTCTTTTCAATTTGTATGGAAGTGGGCTAGTTTTGTAGAAGTGAAAACATGCACGCCAGGGCAGTTTTCTATTTAAAAAAAAAAATGTGGTGGAAGATTTGTACCTTTAAAGATGCATGGCACATTGATCAAGCAGTAATGTTTTAATGAGACTTTGTAAAATAAATAGTAAAACAAAAGTTATGGCTGTTTGTAGAGAAAAAGAGATGCTTATTAAGGAAATCTAATTATTCCAAAATTTACTATTTGCTACACAAGAATTATTATAATTAATGATATATTAGGCCTATAAGGTTAAAGGCAGAGGTAACAGAATATAAAATACAGTCAAATAATACCTTTTTGTTGATTCGAGGCAATTTAAGGAAATGTGACATTTTCTCCATTAACTGTTTGAAGTTCTCCCTTAAGCATAGAAATGAGTCCCTAATACTAATACTGGGTTAATTATAGACAATTTTTTTATTTTGTTTGTTTGCTTACAGGAGTCCCAGAGAGGGGGCCTTCAACTCAGGATGACGGGTTCTTGATGCAGGTGATGGAGAAGAATTTTAGTAGGCATCTGGGAATGAGGCCTGGAGATTTATTTCGGACCAGCAGGAGCACACATTCAAGGAAGAAGGCGGGCTGTCTCGAAAGTCAGGTGAACTTCGGGCATCTCAGGTCCTTCTTTTAAAGGAAAATTGGTGAGGGATGTGTATGGGAAAGTCTGTGGGGATGACATCAACCTGGTGGTCACAAGACACTTTATGGTGGTCTGGTAATTCTCAGGATCCTTAGGTGAATGTCTTCTTCATTATCTGATCAATAGATAATGTTACAGCCAGGCATGGTGGCACATGCTTGTCATCCCAGTACTTGGGAGGCTGAGACAGGAAGATCGCAGGTTCGCGGCCAGCTCGGCTACTTAGGCCCTCCACAACTTGGTAAGATCCTGTTTCAAAATAAAGAATAAAAAGTAGGGCTGGGGGTGGAGCTCAGAGGTAGAAACCCCTGGATTCAATCTCTGGTACCGCAAAAAAAAAAAAATAGATAGTTAGGAAAGTGTCCTTTACTAGAGGGTTTGTATTGCCCTTTGCTCAGTCTACTCTAAAAATACATGTACTAGTGGGCTAATTAACAGTGCACAGTGTAGTTTTCATAAGTAGGTGGGTTTCTAATAGCTTTAAGACTGTGAGTGAAGACTAATGGATTTCCCATAAATTTGGGAATAACAGGCCTGGGAGAAAGAACTGGCTTGCAGAGGAGGGTATGAGGAACTTTAGAATAAGGCTTTTAGACTAGAGTTATAGTTTCCTTGTCCTTCGGTTTGTCTCCTTTCTACCTATCTTTTATTTATTTTCTATCCTTGTCTCAAAACCAACACCACGACCAAAGATAGTCACCATATCCACCACCCCCAAAACTGTCTTCATGGTCCTTGGTCACCCTTTCCTCTTGCTCCTCCCGGTCACTCTTCCCCAAGCAACCACTGATATACTTTCTGTATAATAGATTCTATAATTTTACATACATGGAAACATATATTACGCACTCTTCTTATCCGGTATCTTGAGAAAAACATAATTATTTTGAGATTGCATTGCGTGTATCAATAGTTCATACCTTTATTATTGAAAAGTATTCCATTGAATGGATATACCACCATTTGTTTATCCATTCATACATCGAAAGACATTTGAACTGTTTCCAGTTTGGGCTTTCATTAATAAAGCTGATATTGAACATTTGGTTGGTGGGAAGGGTTCTGGGCCAGGTGCTGCAGCTTCCTCTCTCCCTACCACCGTGAGCTGACACAAGCTCTCGCTCTCCCTCTATCTGCTCCTCACCATCATGCCCTGAGGGCCTGCAGCCCCGGCTCCTGCTTGGAAGCCAGCCTAACGTGGACTGAAATCTCCAGAATACGGTCAAACCAACCTGCTGATCTAGCTGCTCCAGAACTGTGAGCAGATGAACGTCTTCCTCTAAGTTTTGCATTTCAGATGTTTGGGTCACAGCGGTGAGAATGCTGACAGAAAGACCTACTGTTGCAGTTGTAACACCATTCTGCTAGTGGTCATTTTTTCTTTTGTGTGGCAGGTAATTTTATGCAAAGATTTTTGCAAGCTTCTGTTTTAGCTTTTTTATCGCTTTGGAGTTGATCTCTTGAATTCCATAATAACCTCTTTGAACCTTTCCAAAGACTTAGTATCTTGGTGTACCATGAGGGTTAGGATCTCGTGTTTTCTGATATAATAATCAGGGCATTTCCTCGAGTTTCCATGTTATTCCAGTTTTTTTTTGTATGAGTGTTTTCTTGTATGAGATTCTTAGAGCAGTCAAGGGTTCTTTAATTTGCCGATTACTCATAATTGGCATTCCTACTAAGTAAGGTCAAGAACTCTTTTTGTAGCCAGGCATGGTAGTGCATGCCTGTAATGCCAGGACTTTGGAAGGCTGAGACATGAGGATCGCAGGTTCAAGGCCAGCTCATCAACTTAGCAAGACCCTGTTTCAAAGTAAAAAATAAAAAGGGTTGGGGGTGTAACTTGGAGGTAGGACGCCCCTGAGTTCAATCCTTAGTACCATACATACACACATACACACACATACACACACATACACACACACACACACACACACACACACACACATACACACAAACTCTTTTTGTTTCCAAAACATTCCCCAAACACAGCTATACCAGTATAACATATTGACCTTCTTATCTCCATTCTGCTGATCTGGACAGATTTTGCTTCTAGTAAGGAGTCTTTTTCTAGAGGTGAGGTGAGATTTGTTTCAGCTTAACTCATCTGATATGGTCCTGCTAGCCCAGGAAAAGAGCAAAATTCAAATCTCAAAATATGGTTTCTTTCTACTAAACACTGTTACTTCCATAACATTGTGGAATCAAAAAATTGTAAGTTGGATCATTTAAGTTGGAGACCACTTGTATTGTTTTTTCTTGGTTTATTTGTATTTTGTTTCATTTCTGTTGTTGCAATTGTTTGTATTGCTCGGAAGATAGGAATGTTACAAGAATTGGTACAAGACTTAAGTCTTTTTCTATTAGACTTTTGACTACTGCCTCTGGTCTTTATTTCACTTCTAGTTTAGGAGGGTATTGTATAAGTCTGAGTAGAGAATTGCTTCATTTTTTTCCTTTCAGTTTCTTAGCTCTGGCAGGGAAATTCTTTTTCCAAAGTTCTTTCTGTTCATGGTATTTAGAAGTATCTTAGACAAGAGTCTTGCTAACTTCAGCCTTTTATAAAATGGAGATATACTTTATAGAACATAAAACTCATCATTTTAAAGGGTAGAATTCAGGCATTTTAGTGTATTAACTGTGCTGTGGATCATCGCTATTATCTAATTCCACATTTCCATGATGCCCAAGAGAAACCTTGTACCTGTCTGCGGTCAGTTCAGACTTCCCTTTTGACTCATTCACTGGTAACCACTAAACCACTTGCTGTCTCTATGGATTTGCCTGTTCTGAATACATCATATAAATGGGATCACATAATAGACGGTCATTTTTATTGGCTTTGTTCATGCAGCTTCATGTTTTCAAGACTCATGGATGAGTGCTTCAGTCCTTTTTAAGGGTAAATAATATTCCATTGTAGAGATTTCCACATTGTGTTTATCTATTCATCTGATGATGGTCATTCAGGTTGTTTTCTCTCTTTTGCTATTATAAATAATGCTGCCGTAAAGATTAGTGTGAAAGTTTCCGTGTGAACATGCTTTCAAATCTCTTAGATATATCTAAGAAAGGAATTACTAGGTCATATGGCAAGTTTATATTTAACTTTTTGAGGAACTGCCGAACTTTCCCACAGTGGCTTAGCCATTTTACATTCCCTTGGGGATACGTGAGAGTTCCAGTTTGCCCACATCCTTACCGACACTTATTGTCTGAATACTATAACTATTGTTACTATTGTTATTGTCATCCTAGTGGGTGTGAAATGGTATCTCACTCTGATTTTGATATTTATTTTTCTAAGGACTCAGGATGGTGAACATCTTTTCATGAGCTTACTGGCCATTTGTATATTGTCCTTGGAGAAATGTCTATTCGAATCTTTTGCCCACTTTTTAGTTGCGTTGTCTTTTCATAGTTGTGTTGTAAGGATACCTTACATGCTCTGGATGCTAGATCCTTATCAGACATAAGATCCACATCTTTTCTCAGTCTGTGAGTTGTATTTTTGTTTTCTTACAAATAAATTTACAAAAAAAAAAAGACATTCATGGTCTACAAGTCTTTTTCTCCAGGATGAAAGTTAGCTTGAGTCTTCAGAAATTCTAGAAGCAACATTTTTATAAAATAGTATTACAGTATTCATTAATCAAAGCAATAGTGATTTTTTCATCTGGAATGTCTATTGTTATCTAAGCATTGGAATTTTTAAAAGGTGAGGATTTGCAATAAATAATTATTTTGCACACTGAAAAAAGAGAAGGCATATTATTAGCCAATAGAGCCATAACAAACACAATAGACCTTATAGTTCAGCTCATTAAATAGCCATATGAGAGACTAAAGGAGTCTATTAACTTTTCCTGATGCTAAATGAAAATTTCAAGAAGCAATTATTTTTGTGTCTAATGAGCAACAACATAAAACCAGCCAAGCCCTACATCAGGTGCTAACCTCTATCCCATGGTTGGTCTGAACTAAGGACAACTGAGGTCTATGATTAGCTTAACTCAGAGATCAGAAAAGTAGGGCACTTGGGCACTGGTAGAAAGATGTGAATGCTTGCCTCTTACTAGTGTAAGGACACCTCACTTACATAGCTGCTTTGTTCCCCAAAAGTCAGAAATAAATTATGCAGTTCTCAAACAAACCTATTTTACATGTACCAGAAATTTAGCTATTAGAGATATGTTACAGCAAAGCCTTTTAAAAACAAAGAACCCTTTGTGAATAATAATTTCTCCCCGGCTAATCTGTACTGTGAATTTGGGTTTTCAAATACCCTATTTTCCTAAAATAGACACACCCTGCAAAGAAATGACAGCTGAGTGATACAGATTATTCTGCAGAGATGGAAAACAAGGGCTCTGCTTGTACCGGGGTGTAGCTGTGGTGTCTGCGATTTGAGGGATGTGTTGGGTCTGGAACACATCCAGAGATAAGCAGCTACAATGATTAAGTTAATGGAAATGAAGACCCTTGAGACAGTGTTAGAGGATTTAGGCTTATTTCACTTGGAGCAGAGGAAGCTATAGTCTAACTTGTTCACTGTCTTCAAAGATATACTATGCAGAGGGAAAATTTGCACTGAAATAGGAAGTAAACAAAGAGAATATAAAAGATCATTACAGCCATGTAAGGACAAGTAGAAACACGAACAAAGAGTGCAAAGAAAACGCACCGATGACAGCAGGATATACATGAGTGAGATTATAGATAAAAAGTGCTTCTGCTTAAAATTCCCTTTGATGTTCTTATAGCATTACCATGCAAAGTATAAATTACACTGTTACTATACATTATAGTGTAATATAAGAATATGATTTCATGTGTAGTATGTAAATTTTTGAAAGAGAAAGCGTGAGTCAGCTTAAATACATACTCACAGGCAGTCATGGGTAAGATAATTAACAGGAAGTAGAAAGACCCTCCCTGCTCCTTCCCAGGTCACCCCCTGCCTGGCTACTATGGGGCTGTTTCTACAACTGTTGGCCCCAAGGGTCCCAACTTTGGGGACATTATACTGATTGACTGCTGGGACAACTTACTGATTGGTACAACAAAGATTAATTTACCATGTACTAGAGCCCAGACTTGGGGCTAGTGACTAGGAATACAAGCAGAGCAAAACACACATCTCTACCCTCTCTGTATTTATCATATTTAAAGAAATGATCCATGCAGAGACAGCAGCAGAACAGGGCACAGATGGAAAGATTACAAGAGGACCGAGCCCATGTTTGTAGGATTAAGCAAGGCTTTCTGGTGGAGACGACTCAGAGGCTGGATAAGGCGACATGTTGAGAGGCCCCCGAACAGGTGGGAGGACAGCTGGAATGTCCAAGGGACGGAGGTTGAAATGGTAGGGACAAGCGACACTCCTGGAGGGGGAGCTGCTCGATCGCACAGGACACTGTAAGTCACGCTAATGAGTTTGACATTTGTCCTAAACAGGCTCCTGGAGGTTTTTGGTAGGAGAAGGAAGTGGCGAGAGATGCATCTCAGACGGATGAATACAGATGTGAGCAGAGCGCTGATTGGGAGAGAGAGAGGAGGAGGATAGGGAGGTGACTCCAATCAATTCAGCACAGGGGACTTTCTCCGTGGAACCAGAAAGAAACAGGCAAACTGAATTAGCCTGGGAGTTGTTGGTTGTGGAGGGGAAGGAGGTGGGGATTTGGGAGGGTCATGTAGTTTTAGGAAATAAGCAAAGAGAACTGGAGAGGATGCTTTGGTGGTATTGAAGCTCAGGAGGAGCCCGTGACATCTAGTCTGAGGATGGGAGGTGTGGGCAGGAGGAAAGTGCACTTTGCAATCCTGGGTTAAGAAGTGTGGGCTCCCCAAGACAACAGGTATGAGTGGGGCCCTGTGGGGTTGAGCAGCAGAGCACTGAACTCAAACCTCAGCTCAGTGGCAAGCTCCAGACCCATGCTCAGGGCCACCGCAATGGACCCTCTGCTTCCCCAAGCCACACCAGCCTAGGGAAGGAAAAACAGGGACCCAGGAGCAAGAGCAATGACAAGCCAGCTGCTTGGCTTCCAAGAGGGGGCACACACAGGCCCAGTGCCCTTCCTCTACCAGAGCCACACAGTCCTGTCAGCGAGCATTGGAATGTTCCCGCTGCACCCTCAGGCCACTGTTCAGATCAGCACGTGTATATGCAATGTGGGAGGGAATAGAGATACAAAGATAAAGACACGGTTGTTGTTGGCAAGGAGTTCGTGGCCTGGGAAGGGGCCCAGAGAGGCAGAGCAACAACCGTGGTGGTGTTCAGTGTGGAGGTCAATGAAGCACAGGGCCCAAAGGGTACCAAGCCGGGGTCAGAGGCCAGCAAAGGTCCCCGAGGTCAGGTGCCTGAGCCAGGTCTTCCAGGGCAGTCTGGACATGAGTTAGCCAGGGCCAAGACTTCCTAAGCAAAAGGTTGAGACGTTGTGGAGCGATGGAAGCAAGAGCCCCCAGAAGTGGGCTTGGGGACAAGTCACCTCAGGCAGGATTTGCACTTTGAACAGCGGGTGTTGGGAGGTGACACTGGAGAGCTAGCAGTCCTGAAGGTATAAAGGTCCTGAAATTCCATGCCAGGTTGTTTAGAACTCTAGTCTCTGCTAGGGAGAAACAGAAGAAGCGTTAGAGCAAAGAAATAATATGTGCAGATGTACATCTTCCAGAGGTTACTGAAGCTTTTTCTCCAGATAGTCAAAGGAAGATATTGGTCATAACTATTGAAGATTTTAAAATATGACAAAGACCTTCTGGATTCTAGGAATGATTGTCAAGACATGCGATGAACTAAGTATTCCAAGAGCTTTATTTTGTAATTATAGTCAATGGGTGTATTAGCCTCTTGTTACTATAACAAAACACCCGAAGCTAGATACTTATAGAGAGAAAAGGTTTATTTAGCCCACAGTTTGAAAGTCCAGACGGCAGAGCACTGGCTGTGATGTGGTCCCCTCTTCATCTCACCTCATCGTGGATGACAGGCACCACAATACCAGGACTTGAGAGAGAGGGAGATTGCATCACCAGGCGGGAAGCAACAGAGAGACTGGGATCCTGTGATGGTTGGATATAGAATGTCCCATGAAGAGCTCATGTATTACTGGTCAGAGTTGATGTAATTAAGTCACCAGCATTGTGATCTCATCAGTGTGAATCCACTGTGATGGGTTTACTGGATATAATTAAGTCATGAGGGTTGTAGTTCCATCAGTAGATAATCCAGTGTGATGGATTTACTGGGTGGTAACTTAGGCAGGTGGGGTGTGGCTGGAGACAATGAGTCCCTGGGATGTGGCCTTAGGTACTCTGCTTGTGTCTTTGAATCCCCTTGCTTGTTTGTTCTCTCTTGCTTCTGGCCTCTGTGATGTGAGATCAGAGCCTTGCTCTCTCCCTCACTCCACTTCCTGCCACCATGCCCTGAGCTCCACAGATGTAACCTGGCCTAACATGGACTAAAATGCTGAGATCCCCAAAAATATGTGTCTTCCTTCCCAAGTTATGTGGTCAGTTGTCTTGGATTATAGCAGTGAGAAAGTTGACAGAGACAGATCCCATGAGAATTATGCTAATCCCTTCCAAGGACACTCTCCCAGTGGCCTAACAACCTCCCAC
The DNA here is from genome assembly GCA_004027185.1 of Glis glis. Taxonomy (NCBI): domain Eukaryota; kingdom Metazoa; phylum Chordata; class Mammalia; order Rodentia; family Gliridae; genus Glis; species Glis glis. Next base: position 51,714 of record PVJS01003137.1, read on the forward strand.
TGGGCCCAGACTCTTGAAAGCCCCCCCCACATCACCATAGTGAGACCAAGCCTCCAATACAGGGACTCTGGGGGGACAACTCAAACCACATCCAAACCCCAGCGATGGGTATGTAAACACGCTTCTAAATTCTAGAGGTGCAAGATCAGAGTCAACCAAAAATACATCTTTCTTCCACATCCAGACCATCAGTAGCTGTTGCTTCCGGTTTCTTATGAAGTATTTCAAACAGCCTCTCTCTCTCTCTCTCTCTTTCTCTCTCGAAAAATATTTACAGATGGTGACAGAATAAACATACAGCTTTGTTGCCTTTTTCATATAATATTTCTTGGAGATCATCCCCTATCACCACATCTAGAGCCGCTTCATTCTTTTGAGCAGATGCTTAATTTTCTCTCACGTGGATGGATCATAATTTATGTAAGCAGTTCCGTCTCCCCACTGATGGACTTCTAGTCCGATGGCACTCTTTTGTTCCCATAAAAAAGTTGATGTGATAAGTATCCTTGCACATGTGCTGTTTTGCATAAGTATGAGGATGTGTGTAGGATAAGTCCCTAGAAGTTAGAAGTACTAAAATATTATTTCATAGAAGAGTATGCATATTCTCAATCATTTAGGACTGGGGTTTGAACCCAGGGGCATTTTACCTCCAAGCTACACCCAACCCTTTTTTATGTTATTTTGTTATTTTATTTTATTTTATTTCATTTCATTTCATTTCATTTCATTTCATATTTTATTTTATTTTATTTTATTTTGCTATCTTCCTGTCTCAGCCTCCCAAGTACTGGAATTAAAAGTGCACACCTACCATACCCAGCTCTATTTCTGATAGAATATTACCTGTTTACCACAAAAGTTACAAAAATACATACTCCCCCAAACAGACAGTGCCTGTCTTTGCACATCACTGTAAAAATCTTGTGATACAAACTTTTTGGCAATTGCCATTTTGTAGGAGAAAAACATTATATCATCTTAGATTTGATCTGAATAGTTCTTATAAGTGAGGTTGAACATCTTTTCCTATGTTTAAGAGCCACATGGCTTTTTCCCTGTGCCAGATCATACCTCTAGTTTATTTCCAATGAGTTACTAATAAGTTTATCAATTTATAGAAGCTCTTTATGCATCAGAGAGATTAAGCTCTTTGTGAAATGAATTACAATAATTTTTCATTTTTTACTTCATTTATAATACTTTTGCCATGCACAATTTTCTTTAGTTTTATGTAGCCAAATTTATCAGTCCTTTTTTCTATAGCTAATAGATTTGGGACCAAATTTATAAAGCTTCTCTGTGCTAAGAATATTTTTTAAGTTTATCCCAGTATGAGGAAAGAAACAGACCAAATGATGCTATGTATATAGATTAATATACACTATGAATCTCACTATCATGTAATATTACAACGCACCAATAACAAATTTAAAAAATGGTTATCCTATATCTTCTTCTAATAATTTTCTTATTGTACATTTAAATTTTCTAGTTTTTACACTTCTTAATTTTCTCTCTTTTGTCAAATAATAATCTGTAGCATCTTTGAAAATTGCTAAATAACAGTGATGATAGGTAGAGATGTATTTTCATTGTTCCTTGCTTTAATAGAAATGTATCTGGTATTTCTCAGGCAAGCATGTTGCTTCTCTGGGGGATGTGATGCCTGAGACAGGATGTGGATTCCTGTCTCTATTCCTCTTTTAATCGAGAATGTACATCGAATATCAGCAAATGCCTATTTTGTATCTTTGGAGATGATTTTGCCATTTTTCTCATTCACTCTATTAAAATTACTAAACATATTAATTTTTTCTATAGTCTTGAATTCCTGAAATAAACTCCATTTTACTCTTTGATGGTGCTGCTGGGTTTTGTTTTAATATTTTATACAAAATTACTGCATCTGTCGTTTTCTTTTGGTATGGTCTTTTGGTAAGATAATGCTAAATTCACAAAAATAATTTAGAAAATGCCCCATCTCCCCTTTTATATGCTCTAGAGTTTGCTAATAATGTTGGGATTACATGTTCCTTATGTGTTTGGTAGAATCTCCCTATGAAACAATCCAGACCTAAGGATTTTTTCCAATGGTAGCTGACAGCATTCTGATGGTCTCATTAAGTTTCTCTTTACTGTTTCAAATTATTTTTGCAGAAATAAGAAGAGGAATTTGCCTTGCTTCTTCAGTTTCTTCTTACCTCTAATTAATAGCTATTATTTTATGCATCTTTGCCTCCTCACTGTGTTAACAGGTTTGCCAACAGTTCAACTTTATGTCTAAATTTCAAAGGTCTGTATTTTCTCTTTTCTTTGCCTTCTTCATTGTATTATTATTTTTCTACTTCTTAGCTGGATTCATCCTTCCCTTATTTTATCTTCCCTTGGCATCAATGTGTGTATTTAAAACTATGACCATTCCTCAAGTCTGCAATTTTTCACTCCATTGTTTTATGTAGGATTTATTATCTTTTCTTTCAGATATCCTACAGTCTCAGTTTTTATCTTTTTTGCTCAATAGTAGATTAGAAGGGATATATTTAGTTATTACCATTATTGTTTTATTGTGCCTTTTTCTTCATTTACAAGGAGTAGGGATATTTGTTTTTAATTTCTAGTTTGTTTCCTATAATCAAAGAATATGCCATAATCTTTTTACTATTTGGAAAGTAGTTTGATTTTCTTTGGTGAATTTTTGTGAATATTTTAGTGATATTTAAAAAGAAGAAACATATTATTTTAGGTATAGTGTACACAGATATTATTAAATATCTTAATTTTTGTCCAATGACTCTGTGATAAAATGAGAAAATGAGTCAGTTTCCCTTTACTCATTAGTTTGTCTATTTCTCTTTGTATTTCTGTTTCCATGTATATCTACCTGTTTTTGTTTTTTGCATATTAATGCTATGTTGTTTAGTACATAGATACTCTAAGACATCTTCATTGTTGATTCCATTCTTTGTTATTTTAAGTGCCCATATTTGTCTTAATGCTTGTTGCCCCAAAGTCTAATATAAAATGATGACTTCTGGATTTGTTTGTGTTTGCATTTTCTAGGAGTTTACTTATCCTTTCATTTTAAATATTTCCAACTTTCTTCATTTTAGCTATGTCCCTCAAATGTGTCCTCTATGGTGCACTAAATAGTGCCATGGAGGAGCCCAAGGCCATGTGAATGCTTTCTTAGATATTTTGCTGAGGCTTCCAAAGAATTGTTTGTCTCTTTTTTTTAAAGTCTGATAACGTTACTAGGATTGCTATGGTCAGATATAGAGTGCCCCCTGAAGAGCTCATGAATTAATGTTCAAGGTCAAGATGGTTGGGTCATGGGAGTTGTAATCTCATCAGTACATAAATCCTGGGTGGTAACCTAGGCAGGTAGGGTGTGTCTGGAGAAGGTGGGTCCATTGGGGTGCGACCTTGGGGATTATATATGGTCCCCGATCCCCGTGCTTGCTCTCTCTGCTTCTGGCCTCCGTGATGTGAGAGCAAAGCCTTGTGCTCTCCCTCTCTCCACTTCCTGTCCTCATGCCCTGAGTTCCAGAGCCTGGCCTCATGCAAACTGAACCCAGAATCTACAAAACATTGTGAGCAAATAAACCTTCCTCTAAGTGGTATGGTCAGGTCTTTTAGATTATAGCAGTGAGAATGCTAACTAAGACAAGGATATATCTAGTATAGCATCAGTTTCTCCTGCAATTCCATTTGCTCTTTGAACTTGTAGATTTTAATTTTCTTTTACTGATGCAATAGCTTCTTGAATTCTGTCTATATTTTTTACTACATTATTTTGGTTTGCTTCTTCAGGAACACCAATTATTCGTATGTTGAACACCCTCTGTCTTTCAAATATGTGATTCTTTATCTGAACTTTTAAAAATGTCTGTGTTCACTTAAACTTTGTTTTGCTGAGTTTTCCAACCCTGTCCTTCTCTCCTCTTGTATAGCGCCCTTCGTGCCACCTGCGGTCAAACCCTCCTTTGGGAAATAGCTTTCTTTTTCTTTCCATTTCTTCCCTAAAGCCCTCATGGTTCCTGCTCATTGCCTTCCACTTCCTCTTTCCTTGCCTCAGTTCTCAGATCTCTGCTTTCTGCTCCAGTTCTGCAGAGGCTGTTACTTAGATTATTTCGTTCACATTTTGCTTTATTTTTTTAAGTTCATTAGTATTTTGTGGATATTATTTAAATCTTCTTTATGACATTTGATTTTTATCTGCCATTTGTTTTGCCATTTGCAAATTGCCCTTTTATCCTAGAGCATCTTTGCACAGTGATGCATTCTGTTCTAATTCATTGACTTTCACCCACCTGTCACAGACCAGCTCCTTCTAGAAGGCTCATGAGGCAGCGTCTACCATAGGGTGATTGGAATTCTGTCCATGACACACTATGAGTCCTTTTAGATTTTGATTCTCCCAATACCACTGAGATCTACACCACATCTTTTCCTGAAAGGAGAACCAGTCTTCGTGATTTCTCACTCAGTCCCATCATTCTTGATTTTCCTATGCAAAAATCTTTGATGAAGTTCCTTTTTCCTTGAGACAGGGTTGCTGGATTTGCCTCTCTGAGGACTCCCTGTGCCCCAGAGAACTGTGCCATGCTGGCAAGCTGCACCCTCCCACCTCCTCCTCGCTTGACTTCTTCTTTTTTTTTTGCAGTACTGGGGATCAAACCCAGGGGCATTCTACCTCTGAATTACACCCCCAGCCCTATTTTTATTCTTTATTTTGAAACAGGGTCTCACTAAGTTGCAGAGGGCCTCACTAAGTAGCTGAGGCTGGCTGCAAACCCAGATCCTCCAGTCTCAGCCTCCCAAGTACTGGGATTACAAGCATGCACCACCACGCCCGGCTCCTCACTTGACTTCTGATGCACTCTTTCACACCCTGTGGCTCCTAATTGTGCATCTCTCAGCTTCACCAAAGTTGGTGGTGTATGTGTGTGTGCACGTGTGTGTCTTACTCTCTTTATTGTCTTTGTGTGGCCTCTCAGAGGAGAAAACGCAATGCCTTCTTTATCATCTGATTTCAGAAAGTCCCCTTTCCATCTGACATAGGTCTTTTAAAAAATAGTTCTCTACAAGGTGTTGTGTGCCTGTAGCGCAGCTACTGGGGAGGCTAAGGTGGGAAGATCACTCGACCCTGCAAGTTTGAGACCAGTCTGGGCAACACAATGAGACCCCCACATCAAAAAATAAAAACTAGTTATCTAACAGGCAATTACTCTTTTATTTAACAAACACCTAGTTAGAGGTATTGAGTAATAGGTGTTTTATTAGGTTCTGTGGATGTTGCCTGACTGGAAGCAGGACCCTGGCAGCACTGACACTGGGCACTTATTGAAGCAGTAACAATATGAAGCTATACTTCTGGCCTCCCAGATGAGACTAAATGATTATGGGCAGGGGGGCTTTCAGCTGGTAAAGCCTGAAATGACCAGGGACTGTTGGATTGGTGTCCTAAATCACACCCCATGGACGTCAACAGCTGAATTTCCACAAGCCCGCAGATGATCAGCATTCTGTCCTGGAGCCAGCAATTTCTCTGGTTGGCAACAGCTGTCTCTGACCCTCGGCCTAGCATGGAGCCGTCCTCACAAATGGCCTTCGCAGCTGGGAGTGTCAAACAGTCTATTCTTTCAAAGCAGTTGTTCCCTGAAGCATTTGTGCTGTCTGCCCAGGATTTTCCAGAGCCCGGGACCAACCTTGCTGGAGCTGGTGTGTTGTTACAGACCGAAGCAGGCCAGCTGCCAACCTAGGACCCGCAGTGGCTCTGAGGCCTGGCCCACAGGTGTCAACTTACTTGCAGCTGTCCTGACCAGAAGCCCAGTCGGCCCGCGGCATAATCCCCCCATGTGTTTAAAGAATTTTCTTTCTGTGATACGGTGAGAATCCACGCTAGGATATTCGCCTCTTTACAGCTCGGAGAGCAGAGAGAGAAACTCCGAGTCCAAGTGGACTATGCAAAATTGATTTCTCATTAAAGTACAGAATTTAAAATTAAACAGGAAAATGCCGTGCTCTTGGAAAACACTGTTTATTTAAGGTTCTAGAAGGACTTAGAAAGTATCTTTGCCCTACCTCAGGATCCCACCTTGGTTGAATCCTTACAAGGTACAAATATTCCTATTTAAAAACCAATGAAACAGGGTGATTGATGGCTTGGGGTGGGAGAAAGCAATGTAAAGGATATTATGCAGGAGTTTTTGGACAATCAGCTACTTCCACACAAAGGGAGAGAGAGGTTCTTGATTAGGTGAGGCCTGATCATTAAGGGTGACCTTCTCGGCGGGCAGCTTATTCAGTGTATCCAATAGTTAGTAATGAGAAGTCATCTCTCCTGAAAGGTTTGCATAGTGAGCAAAGCGAGACTCTACGAGACCTCCATAAATTAAGATCATAATTTGGACACAAGTTAAATTCCATGAGAACTACATAGTAATATACATTCTTTTTTCTTTTCTTGCGTGCGTATGTGTGTGTGTGTTTCAGATTTTTTAAAGGTATTATTTTTCGACTATCTTCTACTCTATCTGTAACCTCTTAAAGGTTAAACCAACATGAATCGAACTCCCCCATGTCCCATGCCTCTCTCTGTTTAAAAAGAAAAATTCCCAAGGTGTAGTAAGAGTCGCTAAACGCAACCATGTACTTAAAGTCAAAACAAAGCAAATATCAATGCGCGCAACAGAAAGCACAAGGGACTTTGAAAGTGCTTAAAGTTTCCTACAACCCTTATCACTGACCTGAAGAAGTGCTGTTCCCGAAGCCACGTGAGCTGAAGACCTTAGTTTCCAAGCAAATATAGCACAAGCAAAGATCAATGCCATGCGTCCTTGCACATGAATCTTTTCCCTGTCCTTTCAACTAAACTGAAAACTTAGCAGTACCAGCAGCCCCGCCTTCATTCATTCCCACCATCGGCCCTAGCACAGAGCCTTACGTGCTCAGCACCTCGGAGGAGGAGAACAGAAGAAAACACCAGTACCTGGCCACTCAGTCTGTGCCACAAGATGAGTAAGTACAGCCTCTAATTCTCACAACAACCCATTAAGTCCATACTTGTGTCGCCACTGAACAAATGGGAAAGCAGAGTCGTGTAAGTTGCCCAAGCGTTACCCTCCGGAAGGTCACAGAGGAGAACTCTGAGTGTAGGGCTGAGAGACAGCCAAGTCTGGGCTCCTTCCACTGCCATGACCACTCCACCCCAAATCTGAGGATGTCATAACAGTTAAATCAGTGCACATCCCGGTGGTGACGGATGGGTGAGAGCAGGTTCTATGGGGGCTGCCTGCCTGGTCCACGTCTCACCTCGGGTCTTCCTCAGGCAAGTCTGTCAACCTCCCTCCACAGGGGTGGGGGTGGTACCCAGCTCTGAAGCTATGGTGAGGACGGAAGCGGCACATGCAGATGTCGTCGCCCTTGGCACTAAGTGGCCATGTCTCTTTTTCTGTCTTGGCGCTACCATCCCACCTCTCTCGGTGGCCACTTTGCCAAAACGCAAACATCCCGCAATTTTCCAAGTAGAAATGTTGTTGGAAATACATGCCCAATGTTTTATTGGTTTTTATTTGTGACTTGCTAGAACGTGGGGCTTTTTTCTGCTTGCATTCAATCTCTACAGTGAGTCAAAACACAACTCGTAAGGTCGGAATTTTCCCAACCACCAAGCTGTGTGGACTGCAGACTATTAGGAACAACAGGCACTTTCAAATTATGGAGCAGTTGCATTTTATTCCTATTAAGGCAAAATAAACAATGGCCTTGCTTTTCAAGATAGATTATAGAAATCTGATAGATGGTAAATAGAAAAGAGAGAGAAATGTGAGCCTCTAACATTTACATACAGACATATGACAGACATGAAGCAATAGCATTTTTGTACCTAGAAGCATCACTGAACTTTGTCACATCTCTGTCCCATCCCAACAGACCCAATTTCACAGAAAGCTGAGCCTCTGGGAAATTAAGTGACTGTCCTGTTCACATACATTGCTAGGGAGAGATGGCACCTGAAATCTATTTCTCTCACCAGCAATGCAGTTTCCCACCACAATACATCATGCTCGCTCTCTGCTTGTGTTCTCTCTCTCCCTCTCCTTCACCCTCTCCCTCTCCCTCTCCCTCTCCCTCTCCCTCTCCCTCTCCCTCTCCCTCTCCCTCTTCGTCTCTCCCTCTTTTGGATAGACAGGTCATATTTTAGCAAGTTGTACACCCTCCTCATTGCAATGCTTCAGATCCTACTTCGAATTCCTCTCACTATCCAAAATTATCTCATTCTCCCCTCTCATCTACTCTTCCAGCCACAAAACTAACTTTGAAAACATTAATCCGCAGGCGCCTCTCAGCTGATCCCCTCTGCTGGCCAGACGCCACTGCTCCTCAGAGTGGGGCTCAGAGCTCGCGGTGGGGGTTGTGCTCCAGCTGACTGATGCTCCTTCCAAAGACATCTCAGAACAAACAGGAACCAGATAGCGGTGCTTGCTAAGCTGAATTGAAACACGATGCCCTCCCGTCCTCCCGTCCTCCCGTCCTCCTGTCCTCCTGTCCTCCCGTCCTCTCATCCTCCCACCCATTTTACCTTGCCGCATCGTATCTCATTCTCCCTCAGCCTTCCTGGCTCCGCTATCATCAGTCTCCACTGTCTTTTCTTTCCTGATATTTTCACAGCACCTAACAGACCCCAGGAAATCATTATGTTAACGATTTTGAGATTTCTTGCCATATTTCAACAGGTTTCTCTGTATGTTTGAAGACGCTCTCTTTTGATCCCTCTTTAACTTCTCCCCTGTTTATGTGCCCTCTCTTTCTTTGCATAGTCCCCGACCTAACTCTGTCCTGCTTTATTTCGATTCTGTCACTTGCACGGAGCTGCAGCATTTGGTTCCAGGGACAGCTGGACATGGTAGCCAGTAGTAGCATGATTCTTGCAGGAGCTTTTAGTAACTCACCCTAACAGTTTAGTAGACTTAGCCAAATTGGTGTCACAAAAGCATCTAAAAATTGAATATAAATCTTCTGATAAAAAACTGTGTTAAACATTATTATTCTTCTACATTTCAACTTGGGGGGGTGGAGAAAATGGGTAGTATTTCTACCTTCTGACTTGAAATTTGATGAAAGAAACTTTCATATTCCTAAAAAAACCTTTCAATACTTTAATGTTTCCAAACATTACATACTGAGTAATAGAAACACAAAGTCCCCAGAGCTGTGATAAAGGAGTTAACCCCTTCCACTTCCTAAACCCAGGACCAGTAAACTTTGCAAAGGCCCACATAGTAACTGTTGTTGACTTTGGGGGTCATATCTATTGCAGTAGGAGGAGGCATTCACAGACAATGTGGAAAATGGACCCATCGTGTTCTGATAAACTTTATTTACAAAAACAGGCAATGGACCAGATGTAGCCAAGATTGCAGACCCGTGCTCCAAACCAATATGATATTATCATTGGCGAAAACCACAACCCCTGTGCTGAGTCGCAGTCATCGACAAACCAGTGCTCTATCGGTTCAAAGAACCCACTCCCCCACATATTCAGATGGAGCTGCAAGTTCAGAATCCCCACACTCTAGCCAGTCACAATAGAGGACCCATGTGAAAGTTACTGGAGAAAGCCGGGCGTGGTGGCGCACGCTTGTAATCCCAGTACTTTTGGAGGCGGAGACCAGAGGATCCGGGTTCGCGGCCAGCCTCAGCTCTCTCGCTGTCTGTCTGTCTGTCTCTCTCTCTCTTTCTCTCTCTCTCTCTCCTCTTAGTGAGGCCCTCTGCAACTTCGTGAGACCCGGTTTCAAAATAAAGTATAAAAAAAATAGGGCCGGGGGCGTAGCGCGGAGGTAGAACTCCCCTACGTTCAATCCCCAGTACCGCAAAAGAAGAAAAGAAAGAAAGAAAGAAAGAAAGAAAGAAAGAAAGAAAGAAAGAAGAAAGAAAGAAAGAAAGAAGAAAGAAAGAAAGAAAGAAAGAAAGAAAGAAAGAAGAAAGAAAGAAAGAAGAAAGAAAGAAAGAAAGAGAAAGAAAGAAAGAAAGAAAGAAAGAAAGAAAGAAAGAAAGAAAGAAAGAAGAAAAAAAAAGAAAGTTACTGGAGATTAAACTTTAAATGAATATCCGGGCTGGGGAAGTATCTTGGAAGAGCACTTGCCTAGCAAGTATAAGACCCTGGGCTCCATCCACAGCCCTGCAAGAAATTAAGTAATAAAAGTAGAAAAGTATGAGAAAATAACAGTGGTGCAAACACGGGACCAAGAGTGGATTGCACAACAGCTGCGCCAACTACCTGCTGACCTTGGATAGGACGAGAGCTCAGCAGGACAGTAGCCTCCTGAAAGAGCCGATTACAAAGGGATATGGAAGTTAACCCTGAAGAGATAGAGACAAGTAGTGAAGAAAAAACAAGAGGCAGCCGGGTCTGGGGGACATTTATATCCCCTCTGCTGGGCTGCTCTCCAGGTGCCATGACTTTGGAAAGCTATTCTCCTCCCCCTCTTCGCTATCCTCATGGTTGATATTTTGAAGTTACTGTTTGTTAAAGCACTGTGCTCTGCACTTCACATACAGTATTTAACTCAGATTCACAACATCCCTGCAGGGTGGAGCACATAGTGCTATTTCCATCCTGCAGAGGAGGGAGCTGAGATTCAGTGAGTTCATAGTCTGACGACAGTGAAATGACCAGAAACTGGCAAACCCCAGATTCATACCCAGGACATCGCTGGGTCTGGTGGCACACACCTGTAATCCCAGTACTTGGGAGGCTGAGACACAATGATCTCAGGTTCAAGGCTGACCTCAGCAACTTAGCAAGAACTTCAGCAATTTAGACCCTGTTCAAAATAAAAAATAAAAAAGACTGGGGGTATAACTTAGAGGTAGAATGTACCTGGATTCAATCCCCAACACCAAAAAATAAAAACAAAAACAAATCCAGGAATTTGTCAAAGGCCATTCTAACTAGCAAAACTACAGCATTGCTCCTTAACGTGCAACATGGCCTATGAATACTGCTCAGAGAAGCTCATGACCAAAACCATTAGCACCAACTGGGCTCATGGTGAGCATTTCATTGGTACCACAAATAGCTGATGATTAGAAAGGACTCTAGCTGCTTCACCCTTGCCAGTTTCCCTCTGCCAAGGGTTAGCAAGCTCACCCACCGTGGCTGAACAGCTGGGAAGACCCGCTGCCCTTACCATTTTTTTAAAGCAGGGGAGAGCGTGAACGCAGCCCCCCACTACCACAAATTATGCAGTCGAGTTTCCCACATTTGGGGAAATCGCAGGGGTAGGCGTCGCCCTGGGAAAACCACCTTCACGACCATGGTATCTCCCCTGCCAGGTAGGTATGCCCTCACCCTCTTAATGCGTGCCTAGACCATCACCTCGCTGCCCTTTGTGTTTGTTTTTGTGGGGTTTTTTGTTTCTCTCTCTCTCCCCAAGGAGACTATGGAAGAAGCCAGCCGGAGGGCACATGGGCTCCTGCCTGGAACTGTCTTTCTTCTTGAAAAGAGCCTTAGTACAAAACAGATTCTGTTCCTAAGACAATCGCGAAGGCTGAGTTCTTCACAGACCTCCAGAAATAAATTTCAATTTAAAACAAAAATTGCAAAAAGACTGTGCATTCCCTGGAATCTGCAGTGGGCCAGGGCTCCTCAGTCATGCAAAACCATCTTAGGGCCATTGATCTTCTCAGCAGCTAGCTGCAGTGACAGATACAGTGCTGGGCGCAGGCACAAACATGCCTTTGTTTGTCTTAAGGGGGCTTTTATTCTAATGTGTGATGCGTTTGGGGATTCGCAGGGGCCTGGCTGCATTTTGGAGATGACTGTGGTCTCCTGTCATACTGACTGCAGCTGTCCCTGCCTTGCTCTCAGGTCTCCCGAAGTCCAGCCTTAGCTTCTCCACACGACGCTTCTGCTTGCTGAAGGTGCCCACCCAAGAACGGGGAAATGCCACATAGAGAATTTCATGGGCAAAACATGCAGAAAAGTGTAAAACCAATTCAGAGTGTAACTGTACTGAGCACATATAAAATGGCTTCACTGACGTCAAAGAAAGAGTGGACTCCTCAGGCGCGAACTGTGGCCGCACTCAGGCGTAACTCACTCAGCAGTCACTCACTTTGGGTTCCAATGGAGACCACCTGCCCATTCTCCCGGTGTGGTAAGCGCTCACCAGTTAAGGTCAGCCTGAGCTGGACTCAAGACCCTACACAGCCAACTGCACCCGCAGGAAACGGAATGCACGACCTGTTTGCCATGTTTCCTAATCCCTATTCTCTCTATCTGCCCTAAGATACCATAAGTTGTGGGAGTGTTATATTTGTGTGGAGGGTTAACATATAAAGAACCTATCTTGATCACGGTTGCAATAAATGTTCTTGAACCGACTGAGATAATGTTTTGGTTTTTTTTCCACGATCTCTGTCTGCTCAGAACAGAAGCTGCCTTCCAGAAGCGATACAGTTCATCAATTTCATGCACTCAGAAAAATCAACTTGAGCAGCCCCACCTCTCTCAGGACTTGGGTGTGAGCGACCACACTGGATATGAATTGTTGACCATGGCTCGAATATGCAATTTGCAGAGACTTAGCTATAACAATTACTTTTTAAAAGATTTTAGAAGTAGGATTCAAAATATAAAGATTAGGAAGTACAGGATAATTGAAGGTGTGGATTAACAGGAGGTGATTGCTTAGTTTTAGAAGAATTTGCACTGGATTTCTATTGTAAGAAAAAAAAGAGGGGAAATTACCATTTAAATGTCATGAAAAAGTATTCTGATTGATCTCAACCACCATAGAGGCTTTTGCATGCATGTTGAATTTGAGCTTGAAATAATAAATTATAGGCTCAATTAGGTTTGTTTTTCTGATCACTCATTCATCACCAGTCCTATAATAGTGCCTGGCCATAGCAAAAGTTTAATAAGCATCTTTAAAATAAGTACATGAAAAGAAAGAGAAAGAGGAAGGGAAGGTGGCAGAGGGGGGAAGGAGAGAGAGGTGGAGAGAGAAAGGAATAAAGGTGTTAAAATAGATTGAAATTGCAGCTTAAACAAACCTGTGTTAATGTCTACCCATATAGTATGTGGCACATAGAAGATCCAATTTGTCAAACTTCATAAGAAAAGAGAGGCATGCATGTATAGAAAGAATTCTTACATCAAATCTTCGTGACTAAAGACGGAGCTGCTCTGAGATAGCCTCCTCAGAGAAAGCAGAGCCCAATATGTTCCAGAATCTGCCGCTTTTCCCCTCCTGCACCCCCCCAGCCCTCACCCACAGCCCAGCTCCCCCCGCAGAAGCATCAGGACTTTATGATCTGGTACAACATAAGGAGAACAAGAAAACACTGCGGAACCGAAGTCCTCAGGAAACCAGGGTGGCCTTCTTAGAGGAGGGGCTGACGTCTCAATTTTAATTTACCTTCTATGATGGAACATTTCAAACACAAAAGTAAGCAGAAGAGTATAACAAAGCCTAGTGTAGTTATTGCCCAGTTTCAACAACGATCGTGTCACAAGTAATGGCTATTCATCCAGGACCCTTCTAGAGCCTCATGGTGGCCGTTCTCCCCGCATCCACGTTCCTGCAGTGAAACTTCTTAGTGTCTTCGGGTGCTGTACTCAACGGAGTGACTCATCTTGGGTTAGTGAACGAGACGCATGCAGACGTATGCTTGGACATTGCTGGTGCAGTCGGGCTTGCTGCCCACCAATCAGCCATGAGAGTGAGTCTGTACTAGCCTGGTGATGGAGAGATGTGGTCACCCTGATTGTCCCAGCAGGCCATCCAAGATTAATAGACAGCCAGCGGCCACCCTACGATGCAATTCATGCTGGATGTGTTACCAATTTCTGGGTTCCTTCTCCCTCTTGGAATTGTAGAACCAATAACAAAATGAGAACTGACGATGCAATGAAGGCAACTTTATTCTTTGGCCAGAGAAGGAGAGATAACTCTCAGATCAGCTTCTCCCCAACAAAAGATGGAGTCCTTTTAAGAGTAAGAGGAGAAAGGAATTTTAGTTAAGGGGTAGGAGGGATTATTCACGACTTTTGGGAGGGGATTGTGAGGGTCCTGGAGATGAGGGGACACTTTCTTTCGGTGCTCATATGGGGTGCTCATATGGGGTCTGAAGAACCAGGCCTAGATGGTGCTGGGCTGGCCCAGGAAGTATATTAGGGCCACATGTTACAAGGAGATGGCAATGAGTCTGGGGTGAGTAGTAGGTACACATGGCATCCTTTGTGGCTGAAACTGGTTTTGCCTGGTGCCATTCTGCCTCTGGCTTCGCCCCAGCAGCCGAGGTCCCCAATGTCTGCATGACTGTCTACTTATGTGTGTGGTCTGGAACGAGAGTACTCCTTGGCAAAAAGGACTCTCAGGGTTGGGAGAGGGTTTGCCTGGTGACAAGTGAAGAAGAATTGTTCAGCCGAGGCTAGCTAAGAGCAGTAGCACCTGCTAGTCAAACCTCCCAGAGCTGTGAAAAATATCATCCTATTGTGCTATACCACTGGCGTTTTGTGGTTGTTATTAGGTATATAACCAGCGAAAGCATGAATCTCCAAAACATAAGCACTTTCTTTTTACTGTATCTGCAGTAGCGCTGCAGAGTTCATGACTCCTTATTAGTGTTGTATTGAAATGTGCCTGATTCATTGTTGACTGGATATTAATACACGATCGGTGTTCAAATTTCTAATTATCTCACAGGTATCACAGGTCTACTTAGGGAGTTTATTTGAATCAGGATCCAATGTGGTCCATGCATTGTGTTTGGTCAGTATGTATGTCTCCAGCGCTTTTAATCTATAGCCACCCTGCGTGCCTGCACACACGCTTTCTCTCTATCTTACAGCTGAATGAATCAACTTCTTTCTTCTAGGGAACTAACACACACTGAATTGTGCTTAATCTCCTCTACCAGTGTTCTGGTCAGCATTCTCACAGCCATAATCTGAAGACCTGACCACGTAAAACTTAGAGGAAGGAAGATTTCTTTGCTCACAGTTTAGTCCATGTGAGGCCGGGGACCACAGATCTCAGGGCATGGCGGCGGGAAGCAGAGACAGGGAGAGCACATGGGCTGTGCTCCTCACATCATGGATGCCGGAAGCAAGAGAGAGCAGGGGGAGGAGGAAGTATATATAATCCCCAAGGCTGCACCCCCAGGGATTTATCCACTGCTGGGATTACAACCCTCATGACTAAACTATATCAACCCTGAATATTAATAAATGAGCTCTTTAGGGGGCATTTTATATCTAACTATACCAGCCACCAGCTGGTCATTCTACCTTCAGAACTTCCTATAGATGGGAGTTGGATCTAGAGGATTAATGAAATTTAGGATTGATTTTTTTCTTCTGAGAGGGCGAGATCACTTCATAATTGGTGGTATTTCTTTCCATCTGGAGGCGCTGTGTCTGGTCTTTTTTTCTGTGATGTATCACTATTGTTGATCGATTCCTGGATCCATCCATTCATTCATATAAAACCCACTGCGATTTCTCACTGAGATTCCAAGTCAGTTCAAGACTCCAGGGCATTTTCTTAACTCTTTCTATTATAGGTTGAATCTTCTTTTTTTCCATGACAAAATTGTTCTCAGTGACACTGGAGGATGATAGAATATCACATGATTATTTATCTACCTTATCCAAATCACACAGAACAGTCTGGATTACAGTATTAACATTGCCACTAGCAGAATGACTACTAAACACAGTTTATAATTTTATAAATGTTTGCTTCTGCATCTATATTTACACTGGAGACATGAAGTCAAATTACTATGGCTTAGATCACTTGAAATAGTTTGGATTGTGTCATTATGCCAGCAACTGGTTACTAATTTAGCTTTTATTTTTTATTTTGAGTGGCTTTGTTCTACTTAATTTTGTGTCTTAACTATCTAAAATATTTACATTCCCAGAGTCAGCTATATATAAGAAAATACATTCAATATCCACTGAAGCCAGGCGTGGTGGTGCATGCCTGTAATCCCAGTATTTAGGAGGCTGAGAGTTGAGGATTGTAGGTTCGAGACCAGTCTCCACAACTTAGTAAGATCCATAGCAACTTAATGAGACCCTGTTCCAAAATTTAAAAATAGGGCTTGGAATGTGGTTCAGTGGCAGAACACTTGCTTAGGATGCTTGAGGCCCTGAGTTCAATCACCAGCAAGACAACAAAACAAAACATAAGATACCTCTTTTTAGAAGTCTCTATCATCCTCTAACCCAGGTGTCAACGATCTTCACTCAGAAACCCTGACCATGCAGAGACACATAAGTTTTCATTTGGCATTGTTTCCCCAAATGGTTTAACCTTTAGTCACTTTAAAAAATATCATGTAGCATATCATCTTTTGTAACTTCCTTTTTCTCTCAATATTATGTTTCTAAAATAGTATAATAAAATTATGTATTTTTAAAGTTGTAATATAATTACTTGTTAAATCATCCTGCATGATATTTTCTTTATGAAAATGCATTCAATTATAGACTCAAAGTCTATAATACCTGTAGGATTATCTTGTCTTTCTAGTGTATCTTTAGTCATTTTGGATAAGTCATTTTCTTAGAAATTTGTTCATTTTATCAAGGCTTCCAAAATGGTTAGCATGAAATTGTTTTATATAATTTTATTACATTATGTATTTCTTCTGTTCCCTTATTATGCTCTTCTTATACCTAATATCATTTATTTATGCCTATTCCTTTTCTCTCTCACACACACACCCACCAGACATTGGTCTGTTTTATTTGTCTTTTCAAAGCCAGCTTTTGACTTTGATAATCCTTTCTATTTCATTCACTTTGATATTATCTTTATTATCTACTTTATTCTATTCTCCTGAGTTTACTTCATGGTTCTTCTTCAACTCTTCAAGTTAAATGATTAGCACTTTAGATTTTAGCTTATCTTCCTATAAAATATACACATTTAAAACTATAAGTATTTCCTGAACATTTTTAACTTATTATTTGCTCTAGAAATTTTTTAATTTACACTTCATGTCCTCTTAGACTCATGAATTAATTCGCAGTATTTTTAAGTTTCTAAATATGTGAGTCTATTTTCACAGTATTTTTAAATTTCTAATATATGTATCTATTTTTTCTTTTATCATTGATTTTAATATAATTTTATTGTACTATGCAAACAAGGTCCAAGGAGAACTATTTGAAAGCATAATAAGAATGTTTTTCTGTTGTAGTACACAATACATTTTTATTAATATGCCATGTATGTTTTAAGACAAATTTTGAGCTCATTTTAATTATAAACACAGGATTCTATATATGTCCACTAAATCAAACTTGTGAATTATGCTGCTTAAATTTTCTTTAGCTTTACTAGTTTTATTCTACTTCACCTATCAAACAAAAATTGAGAGGTCTATTGTAAGCTCACATACAAAATATGTGAAGTAAGATATGTCCGTTGCTTCTTACAGATTCGCCATATTTGTTTTTATATATTTTATGTCCATTTTATTAAGACCATACAATTTTAAAATTGATCTTCTTCCTGAATTAGAATTTTTATCATTATATAATCATCCTAATTTTTATGATATCTGATAATAATTTCACTATGACAGATTTCTTTTGATTAGCATGTGCCTGGGATTTTTCTCATCTTTTATTTTTTAATTTTTGTGTTCCTATATTTTAGGATTATCTTTTATAAGTAATATGTTTATAGCTTGGTTTTGCTTTTCCTAATTATCTGCCATATAGCTAGTAAGGTTAATCCATTTAAGTTCATTGTGGTTATTGATAAATCAATAATGTTTTCTACTACCTAGTTTTAGGGTTTCTATTTTTTGTTTTTCTTTTTATGTTGCATTTTTTAATTGAAATCCTAAATCTCTCTTTCTCTTGCTCTTTTTAAATATGCTACTTGTCTTTGATATTCTGTAGTGCTAACTTAGTCTTGAATATCCATGAACTTGTGTATTTCTTTAGTTCAGAGAAATTATCAGTCATTATCTTTTTAATATTACCCTTCCTCAATTTTATTTTCTTCTTCAAACTAATTACACATAAGTCATATCTTCTCATCCTATTTTCCATGTTTCTTAACCTTGATTTTAAAATGTCTGTATTCTTGGTATATAGACTATATAGATCCCAAATACTTTCTTTAGATCTCTCTTCTAGCTCCTAAATTCTTTCTTCAATTATGTCTAAACTGCTCTTTAACCTGTTAATTGAGTTTTTAATGTCAAGCTTTGTGTTTTCTATTCCTAAAATTTCTATATGGTTCTTTTTGTCTTTCAGGTATGCCTGGTCAGTTCCATGACCTTTTCTTTTCTGCTCATTATTGTTACATTTTTTAACTTTAAATGTTTCATTTGTAGTTATTTTATATTCTGTATTTGATCATTCTAATATTTTTAAATGAGGTTTTACATATGATGCATGTTGTTTTGACTTACGTTCTTTTATGGTGGTTTAAATCTTTCTTATGGGCAAATATTCACTTATGAATCCATAATTTATTCAACTTAATCTGTAATGATTTCAGTACCTTCAATAATAAAGCTCTCATCTAGGGGAGATTTGCATGTGTTTCTTCCAAAGGCCAGAAATAGCTACCACTGTAGACCTTTTTAAGAGAACTGGGCTGATGTGGGATTTGGGGGCATAGTAGGACTAATCTAGGCATTTGATTTCAAGAACACTTTTCAGGTGTTGTTTACTGCTTACTGTCTCTCTTATGGTCTTGGATCCCTGTTCTTTAGTTTTTTTTATTATCTTGATTTGTGTGTTCACCTTACTTCCTAATGAGCTCAGGGAAGCATTAAAGGATATGGTTATTATTATATATCTGAGATCTATTATTTTCTAGTCAGATGCCTCTTTAGATATTCTATTCTAAGATATTAGCAGAAGTGAACATCCCAACCTACAAAATGAGATTTTAAACACCAAAATAAAATAATTGAAAAAGGATCAAAAGCTTATATTATTCCACTTAGAATTATACAAAAGTATACAAATAATTAAAAAAACAAATAGAAAAAATATTCATGGTAAGAAAAATAAGGAGTTTCTTCCCTGTGTATTATATTCTTTTTAATTCTAAGAAATGACATGAATAGAAAATACCACAAAAGAGAATCGTTTCCCAACCAAGAACACGGTGCCACACAACATGTTTCATTGCAAAAATAAAACTGGAAATAAGTGTGATCCTTGCAAAGCATTTAAGTTCATAAAGCACTTTTATATATATATAAAAAACTTGCATAAATATTCTTGAGATTTAAATTGTTGAAGAATAGTTATTCATATTAAGGTATAAAAAGTACTAAGTGTGCCCGTTATCTCATTTAATCATCATGACTTTTTGAAGGAGAGGAATGTATGCTCTATCCTGAGCTCTCAGAAGAGAAAGCTGAAAGCCAGTGAGCCCCAGTGATTCACCAAATGATGGGACGTAAAGCCAAGAAGACTGACTCCATTTCCTGGTACCTTTCCATGACATTGCTTTAGAGACAGTTTTAAAATGTCAATTGAATTAACTCAGAAAAGATTTTCTTGTCCTCAGGAAACTCAGAATAAAAGAGTTGGCAATCAAAATAGTAGCAAAACAGTAAAGGATGAGGTGTATTCAAGATGGACATAAAATATTTGTAAAATCCAACACCATCGTTAGCCTTTATGGTCCATTTAGTAGGCTACATCACTCATTACGGTGAGACACTAATATGTAACACACCTGCAAGAGGTCTTCTCAGTCAGGATGACTAAGCTCAGAGGGCACTGAATCCTGAATTGTCTGTCTACTTCAGAGTTCAGTAATATGTGTTTCCCTCCCATCCCAAACCCCAGAGGGAGCCGAGTGCCCTAGCAAGGAACTTCCAGTCCTTTCTGAGAAAACAATGTTCAGCTGGGCTTAGACTCTATTCTTCTCTCTTATCACCTCATTCATCTCAAAGGACCAAATAATATTCCCCAGGGCAGCATTCCCTGGAGCTTTCTGGAACCTGTACATAGCTCTGAGGCTCAGGGAACTGCTCCATGTCCAGGCATACCAAATGATGATATCCAATGTCTCCATCAACATTCTCACCGCTGTAATCCAAAACAACTGACCACACAACTTAGAGGCAGGAAGATTCATTTGCTCACAGTTTTTGAAGATTTTCAGGGTTCAGTACATGTGAGGCTGGGGTCTGCAGAGCTTAGAGCATGGTGACAGGAAGCAGACAGAGGGAGAGAGCAAGGACTCTGCTCTCACACCATGGAGGCCAGAATCAAAAGAACAAACAAGCAAACAAGCTTTTGTTCAAAGAAAAAAAGCAGAGTCCCTAAGGCCACTCCCCTAGGGACCCACCTTCTCCAGCCATACCCCACCTGCCTAGGTTACCACCCAGTAAATCCATTACAATGGATTTATCCACTGATGAAACTACATCCCTCGTGAGTTAATTATATCAACTCTGAACATTAACATATGAGCTCTTCAGGGGACGTTCTATATCTAACTATAATATCCAAGTTCCCATAGACTCTGTCCTATGAACAATGGACAAGGACCATCATTCTACCAATTTCCAGGGGAAGGAAAAAAACCTAATCTACAAATTGATGATTAATTCCATTGGGAGAAACTAACGTGTCAAAACACAATATGGCATAAGCACTCTCCTTTTCGATTTGCCTCTTTGTATAAAGTAGTCTGGGAGAAACAGCAGTTACCTTAGTGAAGGTACCCGGCTTACATATTAGGTTCAGAGCTTACCATGCCCCTGGGGGCATTGTCTGACATCAGTTACCTGACAGCTTCCATTTAAAGAAGATCAGCCTCACAGTGCAAGTAGAAGAAAAACAAAGATTCCCCTGAAGTTTCAGTATGAGTCATAGGGACTCCCGGACCAGAACAGAAACTGATGCACAGTCGTACCTATGCTTCAACACTGAGAAGAAAACATTTATAATACGTGTAACCACTCAGAGCTATTTTCTAAGCTACATTATCGACCTCTGGGACTCAAGGAATGTTAAAGTCACTTTCACTCTAAACTCATGGGAATATATTAAATAAATTTGCTAAACATTACTGTCCAGCAATACCATATGAGAGTCACACATAGACACACGTTGAAAAAGCAGAAGTGATCTATGCCTGGGTTTATCATCTACTTTGTGTTTTGGAAAATTACTCTCAATGCAGAAAAGTTCAAAACTGAAATAGAAGTAGTCCAGAAAATCACACATGACCAGAAATTGGATCTGACCCAGGACTTCAGCACGGGAGTCACAGTGGAATGGCCCCGAATCGCGCATGGCAGAAATGCAGTGGCTCACCAGTTTCCAGCTACACATGCAAATCTGTATTTGTTCCGAGAATCCTCTCAAAGTCATGTCTTTTCCATGTGTAAATTAGGAACTCAATTTTGATAATGTGGCCCAGTGTCTCTGCAAATTATTCCTTCTTTGTCATTCAGAGGATCACAGCTGCTCTTGCCACAAGAAGGACAAAGAACAGAAAGACAGCCTGTTTAGTGTTTGTTCTTGCCCTTCCATTTGAAAAAGAGAGAAAAAAAAACAGAAAGGAAAGAGGAAAAGGGGACCTGTTTTTGCTTGCAGGGTTATTAAAATGTTCTTGTCTGTGATACTATATGCTCTTAGTAAGCCCAGTCCTTGACCCCGACAAAACCCCCATGAACAGCCTTGGCTGAGGGTTGGCCCCTGCCAACAGAGACAGGCCTGGCCGTTTCCCCTGGAAGGGACGGACCTAGTGCGGGCTGATAAAGCGGCTTTTGCAATTTTGCTGGACTGAACTAAACACCGAAAGGCAGAGTGGGTTGTTGGGAGCATGCTACTGCTACTCCTTTTAGTGGTTGTGTGTGGACACACCTGTTAGAAATGAAAGGCAACTGCTTTTGCCAAATTTTCCCAGCTCCACATTTCAGTGCATGGCTCCATCCTTGCTGCTGTTGCCCCACCCTCTTGCCTCGCTCCCTCTGGACTGCCCATTCTTTCTGGCCCTGCTTCTTTAAAAACCTGCTGACGGATGAGAGAAACTTCAGAACTCCTTGAACTACTAAACAATCTCATCCCACCCTTCCTGAAGCCAGTGAGGATGTTTGCAAAAACCCAAACAGCCCGGGGAGGTGTCAGGAAGTGAACCCAAGAAGGCATGCTGTTTATAGGCCAGAAGCATGGCTTAGATTCGATTCTGGTGTGGCTGTTTGGATTTTTAAAGAGAATACAGCCCCTCCCAGGGAGAGGCTGACAGTCTCCAGGTCATCATTCAGCTACCTCCATAATGTCGGGCCACAAGCCTCAGGGGGCCATGAAGGGAGACAGTGTGGAGAAGGTAACAGCAGGCCTCAAACAGGGTAAAGGGAAACAAGGCCAAGTGTAAACTCCCTGCCCGGTCTCTCTTAAACGGGGCCTGCCTAATGCCTTGCCCACTGAGATCTAGAGACCGACTCCGTTTGGAAATGTCGTAAAACTTTCACTGCCTTAAAACTAAGGAAAACAAAGAATACGACTTACAAAACCACCCTGGCTGCATGTGCAACAAAGAAGAGGTCAAGAAGTCCAAGGAATAGACCAAAGAGACGGACGCTTCCTTGATCAAAGAGTGGATGGAAGGGTTACATTGTCCTTGTGGATAAAACACAGGCATGTATTATGAACATTGGTGCTGTGGTTTGGCTCTAAAGGCCCACATGCTAGAGGCTTGGTTCCCAACTTGGCACTCTTGGGAGGTGGCAGAACTGACTTTGAGGTGAGACAGACTGCCAGGTGTGGTGGTGCTTGCCTGTAAATCCAGTACTTGGGAGGCTGAAACATGAGGACCACAGGTTCAAGGCCAGTCTCAGCTACTTGGCAAGACTCAGCAACCTAGCAAGATCCTGTTTCAAAATAAAATAAGGCTGGGGTACAGCTCAGAGAAAGAAAGCTACTGGGTTCAATCCCTAGCACCACACACACACAAAAAAAAAAAGGTGATAGAGACAGACTGCAGGGCATGGTGGCACATGCCTATAATCCCAGTACTTGGGAGGCTGAGACAGGAGGATTACAGGTTCAAGGCCAGCCCCAGAAACTTAGTGAGATCCTGTTCCAAAATAGAAAATGAAAAGGGCTAGGAGTGTAGGTCAGAGATAGAATGCCTCTGGCTTCAATCCCTAGTACCAAAAAAAAAAAAAGAGGAGACCTAGGGAGAGGCCTTCTGGTCACTGGCGTTGTGCCTTGAAGGGGATTCTGGGCCCTCCATCACTTCCTCTTCTCTCTTTTGCATTCCAGCCCTGAAAGGGACAGTTTTGCTCTGCCATGCACCATGGGACCAAAGCAACAGGGCCAATCAGTAATGGACTAAAACTTCCCAAACCTTGAGCCAAAAGGAACCTATTCTCTTTATAAGTTGATTATCTTGAGTATTTGTTACAATGACAGAAAGCTGACAGATTAAATGAGACATGGAGTATCGAAACCGTAAAGCTAAATGACTCCTCAAACACCATCCAGGTGAACGCTCGGGCCTTCCATCTTAATCATGTGCTGGAGACAGACCGTCTGGCTTAGGCCCTCCTGGACTCTACAGATTAGACTGAATGAGGCTGAGGAACTAGGAAGTCGGGAGAAAGTGCCAGCACTTCCTTTCTGGGACAGACAGGAAGCAAGATGGCAGACAGAGGAATATCCATCAGGTATCGGGTGGGGAGGGGTAGGAGTCTGGGGCCAACTGTTGAGTCATGAAAGGGGCCAACTAGGATAAGTCATGAAGATGGACTGAATATGAGTATTATTTTAGAGTCCTTCACTTTTATCAAAGCTATTTACTTTAAAAATCATTACAGAAAAGCTCAAAATAAATTTAAAATTCCTCAGTTGCACTAGCTGGGATGTGATTTTTAAAGGGAAATACTTTCAACAAAGTGAAAGTGTTGAAAAGGTGGCTTTCAACAGAATTAAATAACTACAAGAATTTTATATGGGAGGGCTCGTCATCTTAAATAACCAGGAGTTTAACGGGTAACTTCCAGGGTCGTGAAGAGCCAGATTCACGGCCATCTCTGCCCCCTTGTAGGCTTCTGTCTCAAGGAGGAGGGAAGTTGCTCCTCAGCCCCGCTTTCTATCCAGGAGCAGAGCCTCGCTCCTCCTGCTCACCTTCAACAGTGTGCAGAGCGCTACGATCGTCCCAGGAAAGTGAGATTATCAGCTAAGGAGAAGCAGAGCTGCACAATTATCCACACCTTTGCCTCCATTCCAGTCCAAACCTATGACAGAGGAATGCAGAAGCCAGGGCCATCCCACCTGGGACCCTCTGTTTCTCATAACCATTTGAGCTCCTGGGCTTCTAGTGTTTGCTTTCAAAAAGAAACAGAAGCAGAAAATATTCAACCCCAAATAGCTGATGCCACTGTGAAATGGTGCTCTATAGGAATAAACTAGCTTGAAGACGATCTTTTTAAATATCCAATAGGTTCTTACAGAAATGCTACCAAACAATCCCTGGATTTACTGCGGCCAAAGCATTTATCCATATTCCGGCCTTGGCATACACTCCCTGCCTTAAACACCGGCCTAGTTCTCTTCTTTAAATTGTGTTCAGGAAAACAGTTTTCATTGTCCTTAAAGTATTATTAGTTTCCCTCTCAAGTCATGCTTACAATAGTCAATCTCAGAAAATTTATTTTAAAAAATCATTCCAAGTTCCACCTCCTGAGTTGACTTTATGGGCTAGTAATAAAACACTGGTTCATCATTAAATCATAACCAACCGAGCCTCAATGACGCCTCCAACACGGCCCACATGGATAGTTGGTTCTACTTCCCTCGCAGTGACTCAAGTTCACATTTAAGCTACTGAGCCTCTGCAGAGCTTTCCATTAGAACCGATGAATTCCTTACACTCAAAAATGTTCATGCATTAGTAAGTTGATGAAGTATCTTTTGGCTTCATAGTTGTTGTGGGCTAAATTTTGTACTCACGAAGTTCACCTTTTGAAGGCCTAACCCCAGAAGCTCAGAATGGGACTGTATTTGGAGACAGGATCTTAAAGAGATGGTTAAGTTAAAACGGAGTCATATGCATGGCCTCTGATCCAGTCTGACTGGAGTCATAAAAAAGGAGATTAGGCACTTGGATGTGGAGATAACCATGTGAGTGGTGGTGAGAAGGGGCCATCTGGAAGCCAAGGACGGAGTCCTCAGAGGAAGCCACTCGTGCAGGCCCTTGCTCTTGGGCCTCCAGCCTCTAGAACTGTGGGACATAATGCTTCTGTCGTTAAGCCACCCAATCTGTGGTATTTTATGTCAGCCCTGGGCCACTAATACACTAGTCATCTCCCATACATAAAACAATGTTTGGAAAATATCAATGCCTCAGCCAAATTCTCAGATTCCATTAATCATATCCAATGGTGTGGTTGGGCCACATCAATCCAAATTTTGTTTTATCAGGTTGTTTCGTGTTAACTCTTAAGGACTGAGACCCACCCAGCTTGATGCCTCATCAGAGCCTGGAAATAGAGAGAGGGTAGTGCATTGGGATTTTCAAACAAAGTGGAGCTGGAGATGAAGGAAGTGGCCCCCAAGGGCACCCCTTCCTCGCCTCCCTTTGTCCCTTCTCCTCATTTTCCTTTGTTCCTCCACATCTTTATCTGAAAAAATGCATATTATAAATTCCAGTACAAAGATGGAATGAACTAATATAGTTAAGTGCATCTCAAGTGGCCAAGGAGAATAAATGCAGTGGGCGAGGGGTCTGAGAGGAGGAGGGAGAGGAGGAGGGGGACAGAAGCTGAAGGGAGCAGACATTCACAGACCTCTTAACAAAGGATCAAATTCTGCCCCATGGATCCACTCATTAAAATCACATGATAGCCAGGCATGGTGGCACACGCCTGTGATCCCAGTACTTAGGGGGCTGAGACAAGAGGATCATAGGTTCAAGGCCAGCCTCAGCAACTTAGTGAGACCCTCAGCAACTTAGCAAGACCTTTTTTCAAAATAAAATAATAGGCCGGGCATAGTGGCACACGCTTGTAATCCCAGTACTTTGGGAGGCAGAGACCGGAGGATCCGGGTTCACAGCCAGCCTCAGCTCACGCTCTCTCTCTCTCTCTCTCTCTCTCTCTCTCTCTACCTAGTGAGGCCCTCCGCAATTTCGTGAGACCCAGTTTCAAAATAAAGTATAAAAAAATAGGGCCAGGGATGTAGCACGGAG
>PVJS01003138.1:0-55404 GCA_004027185.1 Glis glis
AACTATGTCTAGCAGCCGCCCACGGCATTATGCCAAATGAGACGTATGCTCTGACGATTTGCACTGTTACGTCTAGCAGCCGCCCACAACATTATGCCAAACGTCACGTATGCTCTGACGATTATCTGCTCTCATAGCTTTGCACTGTTATTTCTTAAAAAACATTAAGATTGTATAAACCACAAGCATGAACAATCAGTTGATGATGTATTTTGTTTCCTTAATCATTGTGCATAAAATCCTTGCCTGAAACTTTGCAAAATACACTCAGATGCAACCTCCTTGAGTTGTGTCTGTTTGTCACTCATCGCCGACTCCTTGCCCACCTTCCCGAGACCCCTGTCCCGTCGGTCTCTGCTCTCCGGCTGAGCTGGTCCGTCGCAATAATGTTTTGTCATAACTTAGATGTTTACCCTTAGAGTGGCAGAGGCTGGCAGGAAACAAAGGCTTTTGCACAACTCATGTTTTGTTTCTTCATCTGGGAGATAGTTGACATGAGTTTGTTGATTTTATTATAAGTACATTAAGATACTATTAATGAGCCGGGCGTGGTGGCACACGCTTGTAATCCCAGTACTTGGAAAGCTGAGACCGGAGGATCCGGGTTCACGGCCAGCCTCAGCTACTTAGTGAGGCCATCTGCAACTTAGTGAGACCCAGTTTCAAAAAAATAAAGAATAAAAAATAGGGTTGGGGGTGTAGCTCAGAGGTAAAATGCCCCTGGGTTCAATCCCCAGTACTGCAAAAAAAAAAGATACTACTAATGATTTTTACATCTTTTATGTGTATATTATACTTTGGAAACGTCTAAGTTTTAAAATAGCTTACATATAGAAATTTAAGACTGTAAAAACTGATCCCAAGGTCACATAATTCAATTCAGTTCTATCTCCAGGACAAAGCTTAGTGCCCAACATGACACTGATGATAAATGATTGTTTTTTAAAACTAACAGATGAACCAAGACATCAAACACAAAAAGAATATACTGTCATTATTTCCCAGCTATCATTAGGTAAATAAATGCTTATTTACCTTATCTCAGAAAATATTCTCATATTGATATTCTTTAATATTAAACCTGATAAACCTGATCTGCTCTTTCACTCTTTTGAATATCTAATTTACATACAAATCAGGTGGGAAGCATCTTCAAAATAAATACTAATTCCCTCACACTTGCCCTACCATTTAAAATCAACTATATTTGCAACAAATGGAATTACTTTACATTGGGCCACAAAATAAGAGTTCCCACATTTTGAAGACTGTGAAGTAATTATCACAAAGTTACTACTGGTTCTTCATAAGATAATTATCACTACAACTGCTTATAGTTCAGATGATCTATGTCAAACATTTTGCAGGACTCAGGTCAGTCAGCTTGTTGCTCATAACAAACCCATTACCTTCCCTCAACTGGAATATGCTTTCTTCCCTTTCCAGTGACTAAATACTGAAAGCTTTAAGCATCTTAGGTGGTTTTGTTGCCCTATTATAAAAAAGCCTTCAAGAGAAAATTTTAAGAAACTAACATATAAATGTCTTGGATGAGCCTGATGTGATTTCAAGACATTTTTTACCCGATCATGGATCTCATCGCAGTTTGAAGGTGAACACCAATCAGAATGGAATCTGTAGGCAAAAAAAACCAAAAGTAATTTGTAGACAGAAGGAGAGAAACAAAACTCTTCCAAATTCCCAAATACCAGAAACAGAAATTCTTTTTTTCCTATTCCTATGTGATAAAATATATAAGGTTAAAACCGGGCATGGTGGTGCACACTTATAATCCCAGTACTTGGGAGGCTGAGACCAGAGGATCCAGGTTCACAGCCGGCCTCAGCTACTTAGTGAAGCCCTCCGCAACTTAGCGAGACCCTGTTTCAAAATAAAGAATTAAAAATAGGGCTGGGGGTGTAGCTCAGAGGTAAAATGCCCCTGGCTTCCATCCCCAGTACCGCAAAAAAAAAAAAAAAATATATATATATATATATATATAATATATGGTTAAAATCACATATTTTCTTCCTTTGACCCAGGATGAAGAGAAACCATAAAATCAGGTGTCAACCTCAACTATATTACTAAGTCTTCACAATACATTCAATAAATAATCTTACTAATTTAGATGTGCATTTGGGAGAACATACCTATAGATATTATCACTTTATGTAGAGATCTATTATGTAGATCACTTATGTAGAGATCTATTGTGTAGAGATATTTATCTCTACATATAGATTTTTATGTATAAAAAGCCATGTATATGCAATATACAATTACATGTATAATACCTTTAAAATTAGTTCTTATTTTCTAGTAACTTGATCATAGTCTCTTAAACTATGTGGAAGAAATATCTTTCTGCATTAAAAAATCTAGTTTCATGAAATGAAACAAAATGTGTATAATAGATGAAAATCTTATTTAGAGTCCAATCATGTTCTTATTCTTTCAGAATACAGGGAATATAAAAATAAAATGGTCCCTTCTCAACACAGGTAATATCACCTCTCTCTAGTCTTTGCTATTAGGTAACTGTATTTTTTTAAAAAATTATTTAAATATAAGCTAGAAGTTATGATTTTTATTAGAATGTCGGTTGGAATTAAAGATGTCATAGAAGACATAATGCATCCATTTCTCTTTATTCTGTCCTTCCCAAATTCAAAACTGGCATCAGTATAATTAAGCTATATTGTTTTACATAAGTAATAATGAAAATTTCTAGATCCTTCTAATTATGAAGCATCTATATGAAATGTTATTGAGAATTTCTGTATAAAGAAATAGGTAAAATGCTATACATGCTTAAATCTTTGACTTTTTTCTGTTTGTTCTTAAAAAGTTACGTTATATTGTTATACAAAGTATAAACTATTAAGCAGGATAAATGGTTTACATAATCTACTTTAAAGAATACAATAAAGCATAATCAGCTAGATCTAAAACTTGGTCTCCTACATACATAAAATCAATTTCTACTGCACTTATGCAAATACATTAGTAGGATAGTTGTTTGTAATATATGCAGCACATCTTGGAAATCAGAGATCCAACCATGTAGCTCCACGTGAATCTCTTCAGTGACACTATTAGAGGATCCACTAGTCTGTGCTGTGGTATAAGGAATGCTTGCATACCAAACTTTTCCCTCCACTTACAAAAATCAAAGCTTTAAGCATGATTTAAAAGAATAGCATATTTTCAATTGGATATGCTAATATTTCTTAAATCTAATTTTAGTAGCAGTTGTAAAGTTCAATACAAATTTTAAGTCATAATATTAATATTTATATTTTGAGAAGTAAAATACTTGGGAAATACTTATAATCAAAATTGAAATCATTTTATGGTGTGCCAACTTTACTGGAGAAATTTTTTGAATGTGCTAAAAATAAACCACCTTTATTATAATAAAAGCATTTATTTACTTGAAGCCCCTGATAAAGATTTTTTCTATAAATCTGTTTATTCATAGACATGACTAAGGAGTTAGCATTTTACAGCACTCTTAAAGGAACTGATTTAACTGCAATGAATGTTTATACATATCAGCTCCTATAGTTGTATCTCTGTCGGACAACTTCCAGGAAACGCTTTCAATTTTGCCTGGGACATACAATCTACATTTACATCAGTTTAAATTGTTTATTGATTTCAATGGATTGTATAATCATCCTGTAAGCATATTGCTCAAAAAACAGATCAGAGAATGTCCCATATTTAAAGATGTAGTACTAAGTGCTGAAAAGAATAAAATATTTATGTCTCTAGTAATATGTCTTAAATTTTCTTATTTTGGGGGTTTTTTGTTGTTGTTGTTTTGTTTTGTTTTTGCAGTACCAGGGATTGAACCCAGGGGTATTCTACCTCCGGGCTACACCCCTAGCCCTATTTTTTTATTCTTTATTTTGAAACAGGGTCTCACTAAGTTGCGGAGGGCCTCACTAAATAGCTGAGACTGGCCATGAACCCGGATCCTCCGGTCTCAGCCTCCCAAGTACTGGGATTACAAGCGTGCGCCACCATGCCCGGCTTAAATTTTCTTTAATAGACTAACTCTAGATCTTTTTTTTTAGAAAATGCACTTAAAACAGAGTGAAAATAAAAAAAATTATCAAGCCTGCACCAGAGTGTACATCAATAAAATGTTAATTTATCTAGGTGGGTTCGAACCTAAATTTCTACTATATTCTTTTATTTTAAAAGTCCCTAACCTTCCTAAAATTATATATAAAATAAGTAATGTTTAATATTAAAAATATTCATTTTGTTCTAGCAAAGAACTTAACCACATCTCAAATCCAGCATGAAAATAAGGTGTAAATGACACTAAGTTACCCTAAACACTGAAATAAAGGGACAGCTTACTTTAGCTGTTCCCAATGAAGAATTTTTAAACATAGCCTCAGTGAAGAATTTATTAGTCTAGAAAGGTCAAGTATCAAAAGCTGGAAAGAAATTGTATACATGGATAAAGTAACATAGAACTAAAATTGGTACTGTACTATAGAGGTAGATTTACAATTGGAGAATTCTATAAAATATGTTAAAAGGTAGAAAAATAAAACAATATTAATAAAAACATATCCATGAAGATATACAAAAAATTCTTGAAAACCTAAAGATATGACAAAGGATCTAATCAATGAAACCACAATAGCACAATAGCACATAATTATAAAAATAGGCTAAAAGAAAGCCACATCCACTGTGTATTTGAACATGTGGGCAGATATGGAAATCAAGAAAAGTACCCTGATATTGAGATGGAAGTTACCAGACTTTAGCAGAAAAACCTCTTCAGGAATTTCTCTTGAACTTTTAGTGCGTATGTGTGTGTGCAGAGACACACACGGCTATGATTCAGTGACCCCTTAGGCATGATTCTAATGGACTAAAAGCAACATTAATCAAAATGCTATATCTTTGTATCAGGGTAGGCAACATTCCTCCTATATCCATTTCCAATGCTTACAAAGCTAATGAGAAAACAAACTTAACTGTTCACAAAAGGGTGTTTTAATGCATCAGCCAAACTAACAGACTCTTGTTTGAGTCATCAGTTTTGAGCTGAATGTTTGATATACTTTCTACAGTTAATTAAATCTTTGTTAATTATGTCTGATGCCCCTAAAACACTGTAGAAATTTACTCGCTACTTTATCTTTTTTATACCATCTGTGAAAATAGACTGATCTGTAAATTGTTGAAGGTGTATCTTGGGTTTTCAAATTTCTATAATTAAAAAAATAACCAGGGCTGTTTTTTAATTATGACAACAAAATAGTTTTCTATGTTACTGTTTATTACAGAGGTAAGAAATTTCCTATTTATATTTTAAAACAACATATGAAAATAAATAATTTCTTTTACATTCAAATTATAACATGTATTTGACTTTAGTTGCCAAAGCAATTTTAGACAGAGAACTGCAATATTTATATTACTAATATTCTCTTGGGGAAAAAGAAATAAAAGGAATACAAAGAGGAAAGGAAGAAGTCAAAGTATCCTTCTTTGCAGATGGTATGATCCCACACTTAGAACACCCTGAAGGTTCCACCAGAAGACTTCTAGAGTTGATAAACTTAGCCAAGTAGCAGAATACAAAATGAACATATAAAAATCAAAATCAACAGCTTTTCTATTTACCAATAATGAATCTGCTGAGAAAGAAATCCACAAGAACTTCAAATAAAATAAAATACCTAAGAATAAACCTAACCAAGGAGGTGAAAATCCTCTACAATGAAACTTAGAGAACACTGAAGAGTTAAATTGAAGAAGACACCAGAAGATGGAAAGACTTCCAATGTTCAAAGATAGAATTAATATTGTTAAATGGCCATATTACCAAAAGTGATCTACAGATTTAATGAAATTCCCACCAAAACGCCAAAGATATTCTTCAAAGAACTAGAAAAAATATCCTAAAATTTGTATGCAAGAGTGAAGATCCAGAATAGCCAAAGCAATTCTGGGCAAAAAGAGCAATGCTGGAGGCATCAGGATACCTCATTTCAAATTATATTACAGAGGTATAGTAAGAAAAACAGCATTGTAAGATCATTAAAAAAAAGACAACTAGACAAAGGGACAGAATAGAAGATACAGAGACAAACCCACACCTGGTACAGCCATATGATTCTTGACAAAGATGTCGAAAACATTGTAGAAAAGATAGCTTCTTTAACAAATGGTGCTGGAAAAAATAGACATCCGTAGACAGAAGAACAAAACTAGATACCTATCTCACCTTGTACAAAAGTCAACTCAAAATAGACCAAAGATGAACATATAAGACAAGACACTGCAACTGTTAAAAGAAAAAAAGAGGGAAATCACTTGAACAAACAGCTGCAGGCAAGGACTTCCTGAATAGGACCCTTATAGCTCAGGAAATAAGAACAAGAAAGTAAGTGAGATGGCATCAATTAAAAAGCTTCTGCACAGCAAAGGCAACAACAGAGTGAGGAACAACATATAGAATGAAAGAAAATCTTTGCCAGCTACTCTTCTGACAGAGGATTGGTATCCGGCATATATAAAGAACTAAATAAAACCTCTACATTAAGAAAATGAATAGCCCAATCAATAAATAAGCAAATGAACTGAACAGACACTTCAAGAAAAGAAGTATAAATGGCCAGGAACTTATGAAAAAATGTTCAACATCTTTAGCCATCAGGGGATGAAATACAAAGCAAAACTGCATTGAGATTCCATCTCACTCCAGTTAGGATGACAACCATCAAGAATACAAATAACAATAAATTCTGGCAAGGATGTAGGTAAAAAAGAATGTTTAAACGCTGTTGGTGGGATTATAAAATAGTACAAACACTAAGGAAATCAGTATGGAGGTTCCTCAAAAAGCTAAAATTAGAACCACTACATGATCTAACTATACCACTCTCTGGTACTTATCCAAAATAATTAAACTGAGCATACTTCAGAAATACATGCATACCCATGTTTATGACAGCACAATACACAATAGCAAAGTTATGGTATCAGCTTAGATGTTCATCAACAAATGAATGGATAAAAAATGTGGCATATATGCATAACTGAGTTTTATTCAACCATAAATGAGTATAAATTATGTCATTCGCAGAAAAAATGGAACTGGAGACCAAAATTTTGAGCAAAATAAGTCAAACCCAGAAAGAAAAGTATAGTATATTTTCTCACGTATGTGGAAGCTAGAGGGAACAAAAACAGAGGGAAAAGGGGGACATAATGAAAGTAGAGGGGATACCATTAGGGTTGAGGAAGAGGACTATGGGGAGGAAGGAGGGGAGGGATGAAGAAGTATTGGAGAGTAAAATTGATAAAATTGTGTTTTATGTGTATAAAAATATGTCACAATGAAATCTACCATTCTGTATGACTAATATGCATCAGTAAAAAAAAGAGAGGAGAAAAATAAGATTCTCTTAGGGTGTCAGGGTTGAGAAGTTTGAGAAAGCTAGGTACAACAGTGCATAAATTACCATTATGACAAATTGGAAAATATAGCCTAGGCTATTTTTATACTTAAATCTCTATTAATCTACTAAAATTGTAACATACTCCAATTTTCACTTTAAAGCACTACACTAATAAATTAGGTTTAAAGAGACACATCTGTCTAATAAACTCACTTGTAGTGAACTGGGCTAGGGAGAATCTATATAATATGTAATATAGTCTAAACAAAAACAATTCAAGTAACCCTCAAAATGAAATTATACTTTTACAAATAATCACTTCACATGCACAATTACTGGCTTCCATTTCTAATGCTCATTATTAAAAATATTAGAAATAGATATTACACATTACCTTTCCCTAAGAGAAGCTCTATTTAACACAGGGCTTGGAGAATGCTTCGGCACTGTTGAGGGTGCTGAATGGACTAGTAAGGTCCTTGCTGAATGCTGGGGCTTGCTACATGATCTTGAGCTCAAATAGTCTTCACACCTTTCTAATGAGTCATCAAAGTCTCTCCCATGAGGTGCCCTGATAACCTGTTTAAAAAAATACATACACTCACATATGTACATAAATATACATACACTCACATATAAAACAATACATAAAAATACATACAACTCACATATGTGCATACATATACATACAATCACATATAAAACATAATACATAGTAACATAATACTTATAGTAACATTACACATGCAACATACACACATACTTAAGTAATAAAATGAGTATATATCACAGCCATATCAATGCAAATTTTATAATGTAGTATCTTTCACTGTAAATTTACTACTTAAACACATATAAATTGTTCATTCCACATGCATAACATTTACAAAGCTTTATTGATTCAAAAGGCATTTGAGTAGGGTGGGTATATATAAAATAAAGAACATATATGCAAAAACCAAGTGATAGCTTAATTTAGCTGTGAGCTCAAACAGAACTTAATTCAAATTCTGGTTCTAAAACTCATTCATTGTTCATTTGGGGATGAATAAATGAATAAGTCAGGATAGACAATTGGGTAAGTTCCTGCCCTTGTGAAACTTACATTCTAGTACAATTTATGTCTAGTAAGGAGAGACAAATTTAGCGCGCACGCGCACGCACACACACACACACACACACACACGTTAGACATAAAGTATGTCAAAGGATGTTAAGCCCCATGAGAAGTAAAGCTAGAAAGGGGATAAGAAAAGACAAAGTGAGTAAGAAATGGGATGGGAATGACATACAGGGAATGAGTTTTCATTTTAAATAAGATAGTGGAAGTCTCACAGAAAAGAGAACATCTCAGTAAAGACCTGAAGATCTTAGTAAAGAAAAGACCTCAATCATGGAGACATCTGTGAAAAGAGCCATCCAGAGAGAGGAAAAACTAAATGCAACGATCCTGGGGTCTGGGGAGGAAGGCATTCCTCATATTATTAGCAAGGGAGCCAATGTGGCTAGACTGTGTAGTAAGAAATTAGGTAAAAAAATGTAGGTTTTTAATAATTTAGGTTTCTATTCTGAGCCAAAATATACGGTTTTCTTTTTTCATTCTTCTCTTTTTTTTTTCTGGTACTGGGATCCAGGGGCATTTTATCTGAGCCACACCCCCAACCCTTTTTATATTTTATTTTATTTATTTATTTATTTTTGAGGTACCGGGGATTGAACCCAGGGGCGTTCTACCTCCGCGCTACACCCCCGGCCCTATTTTTTTATACTTTATTTTGAAACCGGGTCTCACGAAGTTGTGGAGGGCCTCACTAAGTAGAGAGAGAGAGTGAGAGACGGGGGAGAAAGAGAGAGAGAGTGAGCAAGAGCTGAGGCTGGCCGCGAACCCAGATCCTCCGGTCTTCGCCTCCCAAAGTACTGGGATTACAAGCGTGCACCACCACGCCTGGCACCCTTTATATTTTGAAACAGGGTCTTGCTGTTTCTTTTTAATACTTTTATTGGTGCATTATAGTCTCACATCATAATGTAGCTCATTGTGATAGTGACACACATGCACACAGCACTTGGTGAGCTTTCCCCCAGCTCCCTTCCCACTCTCCCTCTTTCCCATATAGGATATTGAGATTGGCATTGGTATTCTCACATATGTACGTGATGTCAATGGAAGTGATTCCTTCATTAATTCTTCCTCCTCCCCATTCTCCTCCAGACCACCTCCCTCACTCCCCTGGAGCTTCTCCTAAATTACCTAAAGTCCCTCTTACATCCTGATTACTCCCTAGCTTCTGCATATAAGAGAAAACATATGATCCTTCACTTTCTGTGCCTGGCTAATTCCACTTAACATAATGTTCTCCAGGTCCATCCATTTTCCTGCAAATGACATAAATTTGTTCTTTATTGAGTAGAATTCCATCGTGTGCATATCCCATAGTTTTGTAATCCATTCATCTGTGGATGATACCTCGATTGGTTTCATAATTTGGCTATTAAGAATTGTGCTGCTAGCAATGTGTACATGCATGCTTCTGATACCATGACACTTATCAAAATATATAACTACAATGCACCAATAAATGAAATTTAAAAAATAATTGTGCTGCTACTGTAAAGATGGATATACGTACATTACTATAATTTTCTGATTTCAGCCCCTTTGGAAAGATAACCAGGAGTGGTATAGCTGGATCATACGGTGGACCCATTCCCAATTTTCTGAGAAATCTCCATAGCAGCTGTACTAATTTGCACTCCCACCAACAGTGTAGAAGAATTCCTATTTCCCCACATCCTCACCAGCATTTATTGTTTGACTTGATGATTGCCATTCTGATTGGAGTTAGATGGAATCTCAATGTAGTTTTGATTTGCATCTCCCTGATTGCTAATGATGTTGAACAGTTTTTCATGTATTTACTGGTCATTTGTATGTCTTCTTTTGTGAAGTGTGTATCTCTTTAGATTCTTAATGGTTTCCTTTGATAAGCAGAAACTTTTTAGTTTAATGTTATCCCATTTATTAATTCTTGTTTTAATTTCCTGAGTTTTGGGGGTCTTATTGAGGAAGTTTCACCTGCACCTAATATGTTGGAGTGTTGGACCTATATGCTCTCCTCTAGTAATTTTAAAGTCTCTGGTCTAATTTCCAGGTTTTTGATCCATCTCAGGTTGATTCTTATGCAGGGTGAGAAGTAGGGGTTTAATTCCATTTTTCTACAAATGGATAACCAGTTTTCCCAATACCATTTGTTGAAAAGGCTGTCTTTTCTCCAATGTATGCTTTTGACATCTTTGTCAAAAATCAATTGGCTATAAGTGTATTGATTTGTTTCTGTATCTCCTATTCTGTTCCATTGGTTTATGGGTCTGTTTTTGTGCCAATATCATGCTGTTTTTATTACTATAGCTGTGTAGTATAATTTGAAGTAAGGAATGGTGGTACCTCCTGCATGGTTCTTATTGCTGAGAATGGCTTTGGCTACTGATAAGTTTCTGAGGGCCTTGCTAAGCTGCTGAGGCTAGCTTCAAACCTGAAATCCTCTTGTCTCAGCCTCTCATATACTAGGATCATAGGTATGCTCCACTGCACCTGGGTTTTTTGCTTGTTTGTTTTGGTTTTAATAGGACCTCCCTGGCTACTTTGTTGAGAGCAGTCTATAGAGTAGCCAAGGTCAGATGTTGAGAAATTAGCTAGAAAACAATTATAACAAAATCTGGATAAGGATTCTGGCTTGGACCAGAATGATAGCAATAGAGATGAGAAATGGTCAGCTTCAGAATTTATTTGGAAGACAAAGCCAAAAGGATTTGCTAATAGACCAAATGCCAAAGATAACAGCAAGATTACTGGCCCAATCAATTGGTTCAACTAAATCACACAAACTCAACTTTGTTTCAACTGAGTTAAATAGTAAAATACTAGGAGACTAGTTTTGGACCTATTAAGGTTTACATATTAGTTAACTAGTAATTAAATACCCAACATATTAAAAGTCCAGGATAAAGATAAAAATTGGTAATTACAAGAATCTACATGATATTTAAAGACATGGCACTGGATGATATCACCAAGGAGGTGAGTATAAGTATGAAGGAAAAAACATCAGAAGAACGAGCCTGGGGATGCTCCAGTAGTTAGAGGCAAGGAAGATTAGAAGAAAACATTAGGCTGAGGAGTAGCCAAGGAAGAAGGGGAAGAATGTGTGGTTTTGGAAGCCAGTAAAGAATGTATTTCAAGGAATAGGGAATAAGTAACTGGGTCAAATATTGGCTCTATGATTTGAATATGGTTTTCCCCTTCGAAAGTGCATGTTGAGATTTGATTCTCAGTATAATAGTGTTGAGATGAAGGAATAGAGATCAATGCCTTTCTCATGAGAGTGAGTTTTTGATGTTTTAGAACTCGATTAGTTACTATAAGAACAGGTGGTTATGCAGCAATGCCCCCTTTCCCCGTGCTCTGGGGCTGGTTCCTCTGCCTGCACTCACCTGCCCTTTCACATGTTGTGCTGCAGTTACAAAGCCCTTCCCAAATGTGGCCATCTGGTCTTAAACTTCCAGCCTCCAGAATTGTGAGTCCAAATAAACCTCTATTCTTTATGAATCTCCCAGTCTCAGGTATTGTTATAACAACAGAAAATGAACTTAAGATAATTGCTGATAGTTCAAGTAAGAAAAGAATGAGAATGGACTTGTGATTGTTAACATCAACAAGTACAGCTTTTATGGAGTGATCAAAGTGCAAATCTGAAGTTGAGTTTAAGAGAGAATGAGAAGAGAGGAATTGGATTCATTTAACAAATAGTGAGTTCTAGTGACTGTTCTATGTGTCAGGACTGCAGAATAAACAAAACAAAGTCTCTGCCTTAAGTGCTTATTGTCTAGCTGTGTTATTTATAACATAGTTGACCTTTAAGAAAGTTCCCTAATCTTTCTCAGAATTATTTCCCTCATGGGTAGTGTTAGTAACTGCTACCTTATAGATCCTCCATAATTTATTTAAAGAATCTTGCAGAATGTCTAGGTATATGAATTGGTTACTATTTTATACAATTTATTTATTATTAAAACATTAGTCTGACATAACTTTTTGCTTCAAACTACCAGTTTTCACTACTTTCCAGAATTATAACATATGGTGTGTCAATGGCAGCTGAGGTTTTTATCCCAAAACCAAATAGTGCATAGTTCAAACGACTCATAGTCCTGAATAAATAAATGACCAACAAGAAATACATAGCGAGATTGAAGAAAAGAGAAAAATTAAAATTTCTCCATTTTTACCTATTCACAGAGACAAAGCAAACACACAGTGAATATCAAAAACAAGATCTAGCACTGGGGATAGAGTTCAGTGGTAGAGAACTTGCTTGCCTACCATGTGCAAAACCCTGGGTTCTATCCCCAGTACTGCAAACAACAACAAAACAAGATCAAGGAGGTCCATGGTCAACACTGAAACTATAAGTGAAACTGCTGAAATTCACAGAAAAGGGAAAAGGGTGCTATTGTGCTGTTTCTACAATTGTACAGAAATATGAGCCACTTGATCTATAGAAAGAGATTATTATGTCTTCCTTAATTCTAATGGCAATTTAGTCATGTTGGCTAGCAGATCACTTCATGTTTTATCTACTAAATTTTCTCCCCCAAATAGTTGCCAATGTTTTAAATACAGCCTCTTCTAGATGATTATCACTAAATGTCTATCATATTAGCTAATACTTAGCCCTAAAGAGGTACATGATTTGAACTCACAATCCAGATGAAACAGGGTGTAAACATAAAGACAACTGACAATAAGATATGGTAAAGTACCAAACATGTTCCAATGATAATAACTGCAAAACTCATTCAAAGTGGTTTGAATGGTGGAGTTCCCATGGAGGAGATGGAATTGGAATCAAGGTCACAAATAGAAGAAAAAGAGAGAAATGCAATTCTGAACCAGGAAAGAAGAACAAGATAAGGAAGAATGACTAGGATGACTTAACTCCCTCCACAGGAAAGTAACAGAGAATATTATGGAGGAGGAGGGGTACAGTGTAAACACAACTTTAAATGCTACAACTCAATAATATTCAACACGTATTAAGCATCTTCTATGTGTAAAGTATTGAACAAGGTAGGGACAACAATCACAGATAAATACAACAGGAGACTTCAAAGAAGTTACAAGCCATAATGGAAGAGATGAAAAGCAAGTATGAATAAAAATGAGAAAAAATAAGAACTAAATGATTTACAAATAATTACATAATGGGAACACAGCCACAATATATTATTTTAATGGAAGTAAATTATTTATTTGGGAAAGTATTATATTTAAATAGGGGACTGGGACATGTAATAAGGGGATAGATCTTTGAAAAGAATCAACTTCAAACTTTCAACCTTAAGCTTTTGCTTAAAAATCTCCATATTCTTGTGAGTTAGGTTATTATTCTCTTCTAAAAGAAATAGAGTATTATCTATGCCTCATCACAGAAGACTTTTATTTCTTCAGTAACTTCTTCAGAACACTAGTTTAAGAGTCCAAAGAACTGGGTTCAAATTCCTGCAAGTTATAGGACCCTGAGAAAGTCATTTACCCTATCTAAACTTTAGTTTCCTTATATATAATGTAGAAATATAGTCTTACAGGTTTGTCACAAAAATGAAGTGAGATACAATTAGGAAAAACAACTAATAGAAGAAGGCTTACCTCAAGAAATTAATATAAATCATTCAAATTAATTAGCTAGAAGTAGTTCAGATTAGAGTTCATAGGAAAGAAGTACAGTATAGGTACAATTTATAGGATGGCAAGAAGATAGTACGACTGTGAAATGAAGAGAAGTAGATATGGGTAACTAAGATCAGCTCCTAATTTTGCTGAGAATATTCCTTAGTGAATCTTATATTAAGTGAATAATCAATTACTATCTTATCTGATTTAAAAATCCACATGGCCAATATCTGGCTTTGTTTCAGGAAGACACACTTTCTTTAAAGCAAAATTTAGAAGAAATTCTAAAATAATGCAATAAAATGCTAAGAAATTGACTCTTCAATATACCAATTCTTGGGGGGAGGACCCCTCCATGCTTAAGCTGCTATTCTAGGTAAATATATATAAATAACTTTTTTTTAATCCTCACAACAACCTTATGAGGTAGCTACCCATTACATGAAAGGAAACTGAAGCAGAGTCAAACAGCTATTAAACAGTGTGTGTGGGGGGGGGAGGTCTCAGGCCAGTGACATATGAAGGATCTATGGCAGAAACAAATGAAAAACTCTCATAGCACAAGCCTCAAGTGATTTATATCTGGAATGTCCCACAATGGATGGGCTTGCAATCCAATACACAGAGGTAAGGAGCAAACTGACAAGCTGTTCCTAAAGAAGAAAGAAAGCACCCCAACTAATGTTCTAATATGATCATAATAATGCTGCCAAACCACTCGAGGAAAGTAGGAGAAAGCATAGTTATAGGACATCCTCACTTATGGGCATATATGGAAAAAATAAGTAAATGTTAACAAATTAAATTCAGTCATGTTAAAAAATAAAGTAATACAATGTGACCAAGTTGGGCTTATTCAAATAATTCAAGGATGAATTATGAAATCTATTAATTTGCTACAAAAATATTATTTTAAAGATATTGAAAAAAGAGCATGTGAAAATATTCAATGTCTACTCAGAATTTTAAAAATACATATTTTCTTTACAAACGAAGAATTTCAAAGGTAATTTACTTAACCTGCTAAAGAATATCTAACAAAACTCTACTGCAAATAATACTTCATACATGTTATAATGGTTTGGATTTAGAATGCCTCCTTAGCCCTCACAGAAACAAGGTAGCAATGTTGGAAGTGGGATTTGGTTGCTAAGGAGGGGTCCCTGGGGGTGTGGCCTTGGGGATTATATATCCTTCCTACTCCTCCCATTGGCTCTCTGCTTCTGGCCTCCAAGATATAAGAGTGGAGCTTGCTTATCATGTTCTCTCTCTCTCTCCTTACTTCCTGCCACCATGCCCTGAGCTTCAGATCCTGGCCTCACATGAACTAAACCCAGACTCTCCAAAAAAATGTGAGCAAATAAATCTTCCATCCTCTAAGTTGTCTGGGTCAGTCATTTTGGATTACAGCAGTGAGAATGTTGACTGAGACAGAAATTGGTACCAGGAGTGGGGCAACTGCTATATCTAAGTCTGACCTTGTGTTTTGTGAGTCATTGGAACTGTTTTGTGAGGGGAACTTGGAAGGGCCAGAATGTGGCTATAAAGGTGGACAGTACAGAAACTATGCTGAGGAGATTTGGGAGGGCAAAGAGGACTCCCCAGGAAATGGAGAAGAGGCCACATGTGTTACATTCTGGCAAAGACCTTATCAGCATTCTTCCCATGTCCTGAAACTTTGTGTAAGGCCCATTTAAAGGCAATTAAGCTGGTGGAGGATATTTCAAAACAGCAAAGTATTCAAACTGCATTATGGATATTGATGTCTGCGTTCAGTAAATTGCACACCAAATTTCAGGAGCAGAAAGTAAAACAGAGGGACTTTATAGATTTGCGGTTTGGCCAGAAAGACATGTATAAAACTGAGTCCCAGAGAGATGATATTGTGGAAGAAAGTAAAATGGATGAAAGCAAGGAGGAAGAAGTGGCCATGTTGGAAGCAGGGCTAGTGGTGGCTCAGATGGAGGCGGGCCCAGGGCTGTGACTGAAAAGGGCCCAGCGGCAATGACTGAGAGTGTGACTACCTTTCCTGCTGGCAGTTGATCTTGGTGCCCATATAATGCTGGCTTTGCTGGAAAAAAAGAGGTTAGGGAGTCCTCTCCCCTGGTTTCAAAGGAAGGCCTGGAAAACCAGGCAACATGTGGCAGGATTAGAATCCCTGCAAACAGGCACAAATGGGGTAATTTGTGAAGCTATGAGGGTGAAGCCAAGGTTGCAAGGAAAACCCCCATGATTTAAAAATGCCAGAAACATGGAAGGACAGCAAGGAAAGGCTACAAGCTGTGAGCCATGGAGTGAGGCTGGAAGAAGGAGTGTGCTGCCCGTTGCAAACAACCAGGCCACAGGGGAAGGGCTGCAAAATTGCATCTCACCACCATGTGCCCCGGATGCCAGAAGTGGAGCTGCAGGATCAAATGCTTGCCCTGATGGATTTCAATACTGTTTTGGTCTCATTCCTTATTTCTATGGCCCTATTCCTCCCTTTGGGAATGCAAATGTTTACTCTGTGCCATTGTATATTGGATGTATGTAACTTGCTTTTTGTTTTTACAGGAGCACGTAGCCAAGCATTTACCTGGAGTCTCAGAGGAGACTTTGTACTTTGAACTTTTGGGTGATGTTGGAACTGTTAAGACTGGGAACCCTTAGAGATAGAGATAGACTGAATGAATTTTGTGTTGTGAGGTGGCTGTGAGGTCTAGGGGGCCAGTGGCAGAATATAATGGTTTTGATTTAGAATGTCCCACTAGCTCTCACAGAAACAAGGTAGCAATGTTGGAAATGGGTCTTAGTTGCTAAGGAGGGGTCCCTGGGGATGTGGCCTTGGGAATTATAAATAATTCCTACTCCACCTGCTGGCTCTCTGCCTCCAGCATCCACAATGTGAGAGGAGAGCTTTGCATACTCTATCTCTCTCCCTGTTTCCTGTCGCCATGCCCTGAGTTTCAGACCCTGGCCTCACATGGACTAACCTAGAATCTCCAAAAACCTTCCTTCCTCTAAGTTGTGTGGTCAATCAATTTGGATTATAATTGTAAGAATGTTGACTGAGATGTGTGAGAAACCTTAAACAGGAGCCTATCAAAGAGAGGAGCAAGACAAGAATACATTCTGTATGAGACTATACTATATAGCACCTTAGACTATGTTACAATAGCAAATTAAGTTTGAAAATCAGTGACTTAAAAGAATAAAGGTTAATTACCCTGTGCTGTATGGTAATGCGGGTTAGCAAGATAAATTACACTTACACAAAAGAGCCCAAGGACCCTTGCTGATGGGGCATGCTGAACAACTTGTAGCAGTACCCTCTAGAACACAAGGCTTGTCACTGTAACAGGCATATTTATATGAACTCTTCCATGGTTTACTCTGGAAAGAATCCACATAATTTCCACTGACAGTCCACTGATTTGAGCTAGGCCCCATCTACCTGCAAAAGGGCTTGGAAATACCAGAGGACAGACGAAGAGCCATTAAGTAATAAATGTCTCTTCCACAATGGTTATCACCACTTACTCAACATTGCACTGAAGATGCTAGTAAGTCTAGAGAAGAATAGTCCGAAAGGCCAAAATAACTTGTAAAAACTTGTAAACGACAACTTTGCCTAACTCTATAAAAAATTAAGAACATCTAAGAGAAGATGATTATACAAACATTAATTCCAAAAATTAATTCTGTTATATAAGTAAAACAATGCAAATGTAATTTTACAAAAACACTGTTAAAAATGGGAACAAACTATAAGGTTTCTTGGAATAAACCTAACAAAAAATGAACAACACATTAATGGAGAAACATATATAATTTAGTGAGATATGAAAACTGAGACCACCTGCATTCAAAAGACTTAACTATCAGAACAAAGAACTAAGACCCTCCTACTTCAACATGACTTTCTCATGAGTTCCTCAAAGAAACTCTTGCCCAGGAAAATAAGGCTATAAGTTAGTAAATAATTTCATTATTTTCTTTAGGACCTTCCCATAAATCATATGCCTGAACAACAGGCTGTTCAATCATCAATCAGCTACCTTCTCAAAATAATATTGATTTTTAATCTGGGAAAACAGTCCCCGTCTCAGGACAAGAGGTTAGATCACTCAACCAGATTCATCCTTTCCTTATTATTGTTTATTTACCATGACTTGCTTTAAGTCCCTGGCTTCTGTGTCCATTAATCCTAAACTTCTATATCACAAACTTGGTTGACTGAAAGTCTTCCCTTAAAACATTCAAATCCCAATCCCTGTAAATATCTGCCCTTAATCTTCCCCTTTCAGAGATACTATTAATACTGTCAAGGTGGTACCCTCCCTTACTGCATTATGTCAAAAACTCAGCTTCACTTGATATCAATGACTATTGTGTACTTTTGAGGAGTTAGTTGACAATCCTGGAAGTTCACAAAGATCTATAGACAACTACTCCTCCACACATATATACATATTGCAATAACTAAGACCCTCAATATTGAGAAATAGTGTATTCCTCTGAGACCATGTGAGCCTCC
Source organism: Glis glis (assembly GCA_004027185.1). Lineage (NCBI taxonomy): Eukaryota > Metazoa > Chordata > Mammalia > Rodentia > Gliridae > Glis > Glis glis. The sequence continues at coordinate 18,689 of PVJS01003138.1, forward strand.
CTCCTCAGAGGTCTCTGACTACAGTGGTAAAGTGAGTTTTGGTGTTGAGTCTGAGCTTTCATTTCCTTTTGTTAAACTCTCAAACATGAGTTCCTCTTGTCTTCTAGACAAGCAGAACCTTCTGATCAGATGTGAGAACTTGGATGCTAGGGGAAAAACTGTCACTTATTTTAACATGTATCTATCTTGGCCACTTTTTACCGTTTTGCATCTATATGAGGAAGATCTTTGGGAAGTGAATAGGCATAAGCCATTAAATCCATCCTGGAGCCCAGCGTGGTAGCACACACTTGTAATCCCAGGTCTTGTGAGGCTGAGACAGGAGGGTCACAGGTTTGAGGACAGCCTCAGAAAATATTAAGTCTTTCATCAACCTAGTGAGACCCTATTTCAAAAATAAAAATAAAATAGGGCCGGGGATGTAGTTCAGAGGTAGAATCCCACTGGGTTCAATCCCTAGTGCCACACACACAAAATCCATCCTGGAGCCAGGCCCAAAGATTAACAGGTTCAGCTCTTCCTGCTCACCAGCATCCTTACAGTAAAAACTCTACCCTGCGTCAATTCTCATAGTATCATGAAAACTTCCCTCCGTTTTTTTTTTTCATATTTTCATGAGAAATTGCATCTGGGAGGGCCAACCTCCAAACCTTCCATCCTTCTAGAATTATATATTTGTCAAGTCTCCAACTTGAGGCAACTATTCTGTTGAAGCCCCAAGACATAAGGTGCCCAAATAACATTTTTGACCCAAACTGCCAGACCTTTTATGGGTTTGTTTCAGCTTAGGTCCATGTCCCCTTCAAGTTAGATTCAAGCTTCTTACATGTATTCATGCTTTTATATTGTACAGAATTTAAAACTGTACACTTATTTTTCTAAATGACATAATTTCACTGAGGACATATTAGAACCACAGTAGTAGCCACTTTGAGTAATTTTTCATATGAACAAATCTTCATTTGAAAAGTAACTCAGAATAGAAAGGAACAAAATCCCACACATCCAATGATCTGCATTTCCTAATTGCTATGACAAAAAATTATTTAAAAAATCCACAAATAAATTCAGATTCCAAAAATTGATTAATTAAAAAAATTTCCTGACCAAGGCAAATAAAATATGTAAAAATTTATAACTATCTCTCTTAGATTCCTTCACATTTCAACTTGAAGGAAACAGCATTTATCATATTATTTCTTGTCTCTGTCCCTCCTCCTCCATTACTCTCTCAGGCCTACATCCTCCTCCTGCGTGTGTGTGTGTGTGTGTGTGTGTGTGTGTATGGTTTACTTTTTTTCTCTTCATCTACTCACAAAATTCACATATATTAAGAATCCATACTACATGTCAATATGAGAGGCTAGCAATCAATAAGAAGATTGATAAGGTCCTTGCTATCCTGACACTCATAGATCAATAAGAAAGTAATACTTTAAACAAAGATACAAATAAAAATGAAACTAAATATATAATTATATATTACAGAGTATTATTTGAAGGAATGGACAAAGAAAGGTTTGTCTCTTAGATAAGACAATTAAGGAAGCATCCCTGGGACCATGGAGGGTAGTATGCGTTTTTACTTTGATGTATGTGTGTGTGTGTGTGTGTGTGTGTTATAGTCACATCAGTGTGCAGTGTGTAACGTGTGCATGTGTATACACACATTCATATACACACCAATGCATCTGTGTGTGTATATATATGATTGTATAATTCTGCATAGTAGGGTGGGCCTGGACTAGATGAATTATGACATTCCCACAGTCCTCTAGAAACAACCTTAAACAAGGCAAAAACCTATACAAAAATATACAGGGACAGCCCTTAATAAATGTGCTAGATTTATATTATATACCAGTGTTTCTGAAATGCAAATTCTCGAATAGGTGGAAAGAGAGATGCATTAAGAATCACTCAAAAACTTGTTAAAAATAGAAAATTCCAGTCTCCATTCTCAGTAATTTCAATTTAGTATGCCAAGAATGAATTATAAAGTTCTACATGGATGATTCTGACACTGTTAGATTTGCCCCCTGGTCACATAGTGTCTTATTAACTGTTCCATTTTTTTATCACAGTCAAAGCATGGCAAAGTACTATATTACTCAGAACCTATAAGTACCAAATAAATTGTTTTCAGGTAAATAAACATAGCTATTATAAGGAAAGCTGTGTTTTTTTTCCCAAGTACCATTAATTACTCTTATTATTATAAAACTTTCACTTATGGACAGAGAAGAAACTGTAAGGTGGTACTTCTCAAAATGTGGGACATGGACTTACAGTGCTATGGCAGATAATTAACACTCAAAATTGTTTTAGAGGATCCACAAGATTATTTGACATGACACACTGATATACACTAAATAACACTGAATCACAGAAAAAACTGAATTATCTCTTCAAATCTCTTTCATTTTGAAATCCTAATTAGCTATCATTATATCTCTTACATCTCTCTATCATTGCTTGTCTCTGTTAAGAAATAGAGAGCATGCCTTAGACCCTTTGGTAAATATCATTATCTAGCCAGAATTTAGTAATTGTTTTGTTTCTACTGCATTTTTAATACTTTTATTGGTGCATTATAATTTCACATTATAATATAGTTCATAGTAATAGTGACATACATGCACATAGCGCTTGGTTTTACCCTGGCTCCCTCCCCACTATTCCCCTTCCCCATATAAAATATTGAGATTGGCAGTGGTATCCTCACATATGTGCTTAATGTCAGTGGAAATGTTTCCTTCATTAATTCTCCCTCTCTCCATCCCCTCCCTCTACAAAACCACTTCCCCCTCACTCCACTGGAGTTTCTCGTCCATTATCTAAAATCACTCTTATATCCCAATTACTCCCTAGCTTCTGCATATGAGAGAAAAGATATGACCCTTCACTTTCTGTGACTGGCTATTCTCACTTAACATAATGTTCTCCAGGTCCATCTATTTTCCTGCAAATGACATAATTTTGTTCTTTTTTTTAAAGGCTAGCATCCATTTAAAGCATATGATGTTTTGGGCATCAGTGCCATATTATGTTTCTTCTGTGAGCCTAAAAGCAGAAGTACCATTATAAATTATAATGTAGCATATAAGAGGGAGCCAAAGTCAGAAGATAGCTAGCTAAATTATGTGGGTGGTCTTTTAAATGGTTCCATGAGTATGACTCTTCTTTTACCCTAGAATGGCACACTTGTTTTTGGTTATACTTTCCTGCTGGGAGTTTAAGACCAAGAAGTTAGCCCAATGTTGGAGAAACATAATTTTTTAAAAATTATTTTGCTGTTAAGTTCAGTCAGGGCTCCGCAGGGTTACTCTTAAGGGCTTTGTGAGGATTTTCCTCTATCATTTGTGCCATCTGCCAGGGTGGGTCACGGTCTTGCTGACCATATGGCTTCCCTTAAGGCACTGGGGACATTCCCTTCTCCAATGACCTTCCTTTTCAGAGAATATACACTGGTGACTCTTAGTCTCTGAGGTCTTCACAATCTCCCTAATCAGGAGGTCAGGTGACTTACCAGAATTTGCATAGCCCTTAGGAGTCCCATCATTCATTCCCTGGGTTCCATTTGACCTTGGAGGGAAAGCGCCAAAATATTGGCTGTTTTCTCCTTAGCACTTTTATTTCCTGTTTTCTGAGTCTTTATAAAATGCTATAAAACTAAACCTGTCTTTCTTGACATTTTGCAGGTCAAGGACCACCAGATACCATAAAAGAAAAAATTCCTACTGGAGGATCTCTGGGTCCTATTCAAAGTTAAAAACTAAAACCTGTTTAAGTTCCCCTATGTACTATCAACTAGAAATCTTGCACTCTTGTGGAACTTTTCTCCTTTTGATTATGGGAATATCTTTGCTAAACCAAGAACTTTAAAGATACTTAAAGAGTTAATGGGGTCTCCCATTAGATGGGGAAAAGGACACAATAACTTTAAACCTAATGAAAAGATGAATTTAAAGAAAATAGTACAAATTGAATGCAGATATTACAAAATTTGGGGGATATTCTGTTAATGACTGAAGTTTGGAAATATTAATATGTGAGGTATTGCTAAAATAACAGCCAGTTTTTTCTTTTGCTTGCTCTCTCTCTCTCACGCGCACACACACACACACACACACACACACACACACACACAATTCAATAATTAATCTGACGAACAACCAAAAGCCTAAAATACTTGTAGGAAGACAATGAAAGGCGTACTGTACCACTTGATCATGAAGGAATAATGATTGATTTTGTATTTTTTACTAAATAAATATAATCTATATCTGTGTGTGTGTGTGTGTGTGTGTGTGTGTGTATGTGTATAAGTATATCAGAAATGTACTTATGCTGTCATCTGAGAGCCAGGACAATTATTATTCTTGAATGTATTCTACATACCTTATAATCCTTGGGTCGGCAGCAGCCAAGATGAGAATGATCTGAAAAAGGATGTACAAAAGAATTAAAGTATGAATATATCAAAAAAAAGAAAATATAGTTTCAACTATGATTTTTGCTATTATCACTATTTCTATAGTTATAATTTATGCAGATTTTAGAAATACTTTAAAATCCTTCAACAATGTTACATAAACAAGTATTATTAGCCAACAGGTTAAAACCTATATCAATTCCTCAGCAATTAAGTTGAGGAATTAATTATTTAATTAATCTACTCTAATGAAAATAGCACTATTTTCATTAGAGTAGGAAATATTTGAATACACGGAGGAAAATCTTTTATTTGCTAAACTGATTCATATACACAAAAAGGATTTTAGTTGGTAAACCAGTTTGTGATGAAATATTATTTGTATTTATCGTTTAGTTAGATACTGTCAAACTACATGTTTTCTTATTTTTGGAGTCCATGCTAGAATCAGATGCCTATAATGAAATAGGCCCAGTTTCAGATGCTGGTAGGGTAATGCAGTACAGACCTTGTTGATAAATGGATCTGCATTATGTATTCCAGGCCCCGGCACTGACTTGTATGATGTAGACACTTAACCTTTTTACATCAATATTCCTAATATATCTGATGTACCTCTTTCATGATATTGTTTTAAATATTACGTGATATATTACTAAGTAAATATTAACTATTATTGAACTAAAATAAAACTAAAAATGTTAAAATAAATGTTAACTCTTATTACTAACACCATCATCAATATCAAATTCTAACTCAAATGTGGGTTCAATTTCCAGTTCTATCACTTAGATTTTTTTTTGGTTGTTATATATATAATTATCTGTTTCATTCCTCATTTTAAGAGTGTGAAAACAAGGCTTATCCTATCTCACAGAGCCAAAATGAGGATTTAAATAACTTGCAAATGACTCCAGCACAGTATCTGTCACAAATTAGATTTTTAAATCTAATTTTAAATCTCTCCCTAAAATAATGACCACTACATTGTACATGTAGATTGTGGATTTTATTAAAGAAGTCAACTTTCAAGAATCAATTTTAAATATTATAATCTCTGTTACATTTAAAGTAAAAACATTAGAATATTAACTTGCATTATCCTTCTTCACTTATACATTCTGGTCGAAAACAACATAAGAGTCTGTATTTTACTTTCTCAAACAACCCTATCGAGGGAAAAATAGTATATAGATAGAGAAACCTGGAGTAGTCTGTATTCACTAAATTCTTTAGCTTTCTTTTATGACACAAGTTTTTTTCCCTCCCTAGGTACCCAGTACCATACTAGAAGTCAGCTAAAATATTAATGTCTTTCACACAAGGCCAATTTCTTCATTTAATGTCAGTAAGACTCAATTTACTGCAGTGTGTTTCAAAATTACAAATAAAAAACCAGTCTACCTTCTTTCTTTTCTAAAAGTCAAATGTACAACATGGCCCCAAGTAGTAGAAGAAATAAAAGAATGACAAGTACAAGTGAGCCTAATTTTCCAAAAATGTGAACTTTAAAGATTAAGATAATTCTAAGAGTGGTATTTATACTCTGGCAGCTAGTGTAATATTAAGTGTCGTCGATATGGTAAAACACTAATATGTGCTGCATTTCACAAGCCACTTATAAACTTAACCTAATTTGAACAGGTTTATAATTTTCTTTCATTTTTATAAATTAAGCTATTACTTCTATCTGAGGTTTCTTAATATTCACATTTAATCACTCTCATCAACTAAATTTAAATGCAGGAGATAAAAGCCATGGCCCATGGCCATGAAGTAGTTGTAACCTATTCTGGTAAAGTTATACGAAGTTAAATAATAGCAGTATAAAAGAACAGACTAAATGTCAGAATGGTACAGACAATGATAATAAAAAGTCATATCATAAGGCAATACCTCAAAGTTGAAGGCAATTCAAAAAACTTTGTAAAGGTGGAGAAACTTAAGCTGGGCATAATACATAGATCCCATTTTGAAGAAAAAGAAAGAGCTAAATCAGATCTTGTGTGTGATCTTAAATAACTTTAGACCTTAGGTTTCTTTATTCATAAAGTGGAAATAAATAGTAGTCTCTAAACTTCATATGAGGTTCATGCAATTCACCAATACAATACAAAAAATGTACTTAGAACAGCAGCTAATTGAAAAAACATTAAATAGATGCTAATTATTGTTTGATTGTCCAATAACCTCATAAAATAGATGTTATCAACTTAATAACTGTGCCTCCTCCCCTAGATTCATATGTTGAGGTTCTAATCCCTGATGTGATGGTATTTGAAGATGAGATCTTCAGAAGGTAATCAGGGTTAAGATGAGTCATGATAATGGGCGCTTATGCTGGGATCAATGCCCTTACAAGAAGAGATCAGAGAACTTGTGTGCATGTTCTTTTTCTTTCCATCTCTCCCCATAAATGCAAAAAAGAATAAGTCGTAAGAGTACACAGCAACATGGTGGACACATGCAAATCAAGAGAAGAACCCTCCTAATAAAAACTACCTTGCCAGCATCTTAATCTTGGATTTCCCAGACTCCAGAAACGTGAGAAAATAAATGTCTGTTGTTTAAGCCTCCCAGATTATGATATTTTGTTATGACAACCTGAGCAGATTAAAACAATAGGTAGGACTAATTCTTAAGTCTATTTTACATCTCAAGAGACTGACTTCCTAACTAAAAAGTGATGGAATCGAGGTCTTTGGTTATTTTAGTACTATTTCCATTAATATAAGGATAATATATTTCCTTACAATAAAACAAAAGCATATAGTAAAATAAAATAAGTGTCTTTAGTTTCTAAATTGGCATCAGATTACTGATTTGTTAACCAACTAGATGTGATATATAATTAAAGGAATTGAATGCCAAGTAGTGACTAACAGCATTGATTAAAAGCGAATGAGATAATCAGTCATGAAAACATTTCCTTAGTTTCCATTAGAAACTAAGATCCACTTTGTCCTAAAGGAACATTCACAATGGGACTAGTCCAATAACTTAGGGCTTCTGCATCCTTTCTCTCTCCACAGTTGACTATCATCCATAGACTCAAGATATGATTCATTCCCTAGGGACCAATCCTGACTTTAAACAAGGATTTAAGGAGTTTTAATCTAAAACTCATCTCTCTGTATCAATTAATTCCTTCTATCAAAGTAATACTTAAACTTCATCTGTCAGTTACAGCTAATGTGTTTTTCCTATGTGTGAATCTATATTTTAGCCACTTCCATTGGTACTCTGCTATGAATGGTACCACTACCTTCCTTTTCCATAACTTCCTGGAATTGAATCCTATTCTGGTAGATTGTACTAGTAATTACAAAAAAATTCCCTGTGCTGAATGTGTGTGCCTACTTGAACCTTCAAAGAGCACCTTCCCCTGTAATCTTTTATCAGCACTTATCCACCCTTACTTATCTAATGTCCATAAAACATTTTAAGGTTGGCCTCTGCTCTCCTATGAATCTTCATCAAGCAAAGGGCAATGCTTTTGCCATAAGTCAATCCCTATTAATATGAGCAAGGCTAGTATGACCATCTTTAAGAAACCAGGATTTAGTATCTCTCAGGGGTACAACCTCCTAAGAAGGAAAGGCATATAATGAAGTGTTTCTCAGCTCTTGCTCACTTGTGCTTAATTTACTGGAAATGAAAACTATTTACTCCAACCTTTAATATAGTCATACCTCAGTATTCAACAGGGATTGGCTGTAGGACCCATGGCTGACAACAAAATTCTTGAATATTCAAATATCTTAGATAAAATGGCATAGGATTTGCATATAACTACACATATCTTCCTAAGTATTTAACATTCTTCTAGATTTATAATATCTAAAACTACGTAAAAGCTATGCAAACAGTTCTTATATGTTTAGGGAATAATAGAAATGAAGAAAAGTCTACATATTCAGTACAAACACGATTTTTTCTGCAGAATATTTTGGATCTGTATTTTATTAAACCCACGGATGCAGAGCCCATGGATACAGAAGGCCAACTATATTTTTATCATTCTCATTCCTGTGGCTGTCAAAGTTTCAGTAGCAAAAATATCACTTTCTCCCTTATTTTCTTATCTGAAGTTTAGCACAAAGTTGGTTCCCTGCTTACCACTGACTAAAAGAGTAATAATCATCTAAGAATATGTAGAAATGGCTAATAAGTACAAAAATAAACATTCAATGCCACTAGTTATTAGGAAAATGAAAATTAAAAACATGAGATAGGACTACATGCCCTTAGAGTAGCTTACAAAAACAGATGTTGTCAAGTATATGATGAAATGAAATCTCATACACTGCTGTGAGAATGTAAAATGGTTCGGCCACTTTGGAAAACAACTGACAGTTTCTCAAAAGTTAAACATAAATTCACCACATGAATTAGTAATTCCATTCCTAGCTATCTATCCAAGAGAATGGAAACACATATCTATTGCAAAGACTTCAATGCACATGTCCAGAGCAGCTTTATTAATAACAGCCAAAAGGTGGAAACGACCCAGGGACTGATGAAGGAAATACAGAGTGACTGCAAATGGGTACAAGGAAGAAGCTCTTGGGGTTGATGGGAATGTTCCAAAAGTGGATTGTGGTGGTGATTTCACAACTGAGCTAATTTATTTAAAATCATTTAATTATACACTTAAAACAGTTGAATTTTCTGGTATACAAATTATACCTTTAAGAAGCTGTTTAAAATCTTGACTAAAAAATAAAGAAATAAACCAAAGAACAAGTTCCTAGAAATGACACAGCTTAGCCATTATTGCTCTATAAGAAATTCAAAGAGACACACATTTAAATGAAAGCTGAGAGAAATGAGATATTTGACTAATAACTATGTATAAGATGACCACATGCTATTTTATTCAGAAAACTAACATATTACCATTTATTGCTGTCTGTTCAAGAGATGACATATTAGGACCTCGAATATTATTTCTAGTTTATTTTATTTTACAATAGTAACCATCAAAGGGATTAGTGCAAGTTTGTAAAAGATTACAGTATCATATGGAAATTAAACTCATAAAAGGATTTTCAAATGAATAAAATAGGGAGATAGTCTCCTCAAAGGGAGGAGTCATAGTCTCACATCTTTCTTAAATTCCTAAGCAGATAAAAGGCCTGGATGATGCTCTTGATTTCCTCATCAAATACAAAACTGATGGGATAAAATTTTCAAATATTATTGCATTGCAAAAGTATTGGATTTCTTCAAAAGGACTGCAAAAATTAGTTAGAATATGTGTCATGGCAATTCTAGAGAGAGAGAGAGAGAGAGAGAGAGAGAGAGAAAGACTAATTTTAATGTACTTAAATAAAAGTAGAGAAAATATTAGAAGATTGGTGGAAAAGGAAGGAACCTGGGGCTCGACGACCCGGAGTCTGGACAACATGGCCATTTTGCAGCTATCCAGCAAGTCTCTTAACCTCTCTAAGCCTCTGTCATTTTTCTCCATTAAATTTAATTAAATACATCTTCGCATGATTATTATGAGGACTAAATGGGTCAGTGTCAGTGAAAATAGCATTCTATGAAAACTTAAGAATTATTAGGCAAGATAATTTTGGCAAGAAAATGTTCAGGAAGAATTTCTATTGAAGTAAAATCATAAGTGAAAATTCACTGTGTTTGAAGAATTCTAAGTTAAGGAATTCCCAGATGTATTTATATAGTTGATGAAAACCCAAGACAAAGTGCTCAGTTGCTATCCAGGACCAGAAAAAAAAAATATAGTCCAAAGAATAGAGGAGTAGAGGCATTAAAATAAGAGAAACAAGAAGGGAAAATTCTTCACAGTATAAAGTAAACAAATGAATATATAAAGAGTAATGAAATTTTAAAAAAAATCACTATTTGGTAAACCTCACAGTAATAGACTTTCAAGCAACAATCATCCATGTATGCTAATGAAGTCCAAGTTGAAGTATAATAGAGTAGTACATGGTCTCAAAGTATCTCTCATAATCACCAGGAAAAAATGGTACCTTTATGCTGGAGAGACATGGCAGAACCATCTTAACCAAGTGAGCAAATTCACACTACAGTAATAAAGCAACACCAAGCACCTGTTGACTCAGTGCACTGAGAGGGACGCCATTTCTATTATATTATGGGAGAAAAATGAATATTTAAATCTAATCATGAGGGAAAAATCAAACAAATCAAATTGAGGGATATCCTATAAAATAACTGGACTGTGCTCTTCAAAATCACTTCATTAAACACAAAGAAAGACTAAGTAACTAATCCATATTAAAGTAAATAAAAGCCGGGCGTGGTGGCGCACGTTTGTAATCCCAGTACTTTGGGAGGCGGAGACCAGAGGATCCGGGTTCGCGGCCAGCCTCAGCTCTCTCTCTCTCTCCCTCCCTGTCTCTCTCTCTCTCTACCTAGTGAGGCCCTCCGCAACTTTGTGAGACCCGATTTCAAAATAAAGTATAAAAAAATAGGGCCGAGGGTGTAGCGCGGAGGTAGAACGCCCCTGGGTTCAATCCCCGGTACCGCAAAAAAAAAAAAAAAGTAATATAAAAGAGACATGAAAGCTGAATGCTGCCAGGAGATTTATTTTGATATGAAGATAGTTAGGATAACTGGTAAAATATGATTTAGGTTTATAGATTGTTATTATTAAATCATTGTTAAGTTCCTACTTTTGGTAATTGCATCGCAGAAGATACTGTCTGTATTAGTCTGTTCAGGCTGACATAACAAAACACCATAGACTGGGTTGCTTAAACAATAGAAATTTCTCATAGTTCAGGAGGCTGGCAGCTGGAGATCAGTATGCCATCATAGTCAGGTATGGGTGAGACTGCTCTTCCTGGATTGCAGATGGCTGCCTTGTGAGTGAGTCCTCACATGGCACTGGAGAGAAAACAAGCTCTCTGATTTTTTTCTTACAAGGACACTAATTCCATCGTGCGGCCGCCCTGTCTCATGATCTCATCTAAGCCTAATTACCTCCTAAAGGCTCCCTTTCTAAGTACAATCACCTTGGAGGCTAGGACTTCAACATACAAATTTTTAGGGAATACAATTCAATCCTTAGCAATGCCCTTGTTTAAAAACAAATAATATACAGACATATACACGGTAGGGGAAAACGGGGGGCAAAATGGGAGAGGGAAAGGAAAGCAAGTATTTCTATTTGTGGATACTGAATAAAAGGTGTACAGGAATTCTTTGCACTATTTCTACTTTTTGTAAGTCTAAAGTGATGCCAAAACAAAAGCTAAAAAAAAAAAAAAAACCCAACTCAAAAACGACCTAGCCGGGTGTGGTGGCACACTCTTGTAATCCCAGTACTTAGGAGGCGGAGACCGGAGGATCTGGGTTCGCGGCCAGCCTCAGCTACTTAGTGAGGCCCTCCGCAACTTTGTGAGACCCGGTTTCAATAAAGAATAAAAAATAGGGCCAGGGGTGTAGCTTGGAGGATTGAACCTGGGTTCAATCCCTGGTACAGCAAAAAAAAAAAAAACAAAAAAAAAACAAAAACGACCTCTTTGGTTATACTTCTACCTAGACAGCAGATTGTTTTAGTTAAAAGTTATTAGAAACTATAACGGTTCTGCTGGCAAATATAGAATAGTCAAGAGCTTAAGTGCTCCAAAAAAAATTATTCTAAAGAAACATCATACTGAAGTTACTTTCCAATGGTTTGTTCATACAACTCATTTTCCAAGTCCCTAAATTTCTTCCAAGAGGGGAAATAGGGTGTAACATCTGTTTCTAATTTCACATAATCTGCTATTCTGAATATAAAAGACTTATTGATTACCACATCTATCTCCCTGTTAGTGCTAAAAAACATAATAAACTAGATAAGCTCTGCATGTTCTCAGAAAAGAATGTTTAATTTCCTCATTTAAAAAAAGATATTATATACTTTAGAAATCGAAAGAGTTTAGTATATGTTACGATTCTATTTTTTTCACTCTATCTCATTTTTCTTTTCTATGACTTTCTCAGCATGTGAGAAACTTTAAAGGCTGCTAGTGAATACTTGCTGAACATGTGAGCCACTGTCTCCAGATACTAATATTCAAATAGCCTTCATTATACAATGCCATTCACATTTCTTCATAAAAGTCATCTTTACATGGAACTTAAGAAGAAACTTACGTAACCATAAGGACTGGGACTAAAGATAAAAAAAATTCTTATAAACTAAACCTAAAGAACATTACCTTCCCAGAACTATAAATAATAATTATTATATTGACAGTTGATATTTATACTAAGTGCTTGCATACTAAGGCATTTTGCATGATAGCATTTCCCATGTTATCCTCACTTGTTAATGAGTATTCAAAAGAGTTAAAATTGCTTTTTCAAGAATGCCAAGTTTATAAATAAGTGACAAAGCAAGTATTCAAATATATGTCTAAACATATGTTCAAAACTCATAATCCTGAACTCTTTTCATAATAGTGTTTCCAAAAACTTATTCTACAACTTAACTAGTTCTACTTAACTAATGTTAAGAGGAGAAAAGGATCTCATAGTCAATTACGTTTAGAAAATGTCAAGTAGAACAAAATTAAACAAGTTTTTTTGTTTGTTTGCTTTTACTGGAAGGTATTACAGTCTTTAATATGCTGAAAAGATTTTGAATCTCAAAGAAGAATAGGGTTTACAGCAGCATAGAAATTCTCTTATTTTTAGGGAGTACCTATGTGGGTGTCTCACTTTACCATGTTTTATAATAATATAGCCAAGATACTGTTTTCATTAATCAATGACAAGTTAAAGGCTAGACTGTAGCTCAGGCAACTAAAGTAATGAAGAAAGACAGTTTCTAGCTTACCATTGTGCATCCTGGACCATCCATCTCTTTCACAGTCTCTGCCAGAAGATCCAAATAAATCAGTCCTGGGACTTGGGGGATCGACCTAGAAGAGCAGGATTTTCAATGTGAAAAAATGTCAATGTTCCCCATCTTCCAATCTCTTGAAATCAGGAAAACAACTAGCGTACATATACCACATAACAGGCTGATGTGACAGTACCTATCTGAGGCAGGCATGCCCCAAAGAGTTTAGTCAAGTATTTTGCTATTCACTTTTAAGCAAACTTGAAATTAAACTCCAAAAACTTTTAACTATATACTTGTGCTTACTTTAAGTGAACTGATTTGCAGTTGAAATGCTCACTGCCCCATTGCCTAGAGTTTGTTTTCCATTACAAAGTTTTTTTTAAAAAGAACAATCTATTTTGCCTTATTTAAAAAACAAGTTTCTCCATTTGCTATTTATCTCCTTAGCACACACATTTTGAATTCAAACAGTGTCTTTATGTGGCTGTGTTTAGAGCCCAGCATGCTGAGTGCTTTATAGCTTACAGATAATAGCTGCATTTTCTAACCATAAATAAATTCAGAATGCTATAAATGTTAAAAAAATACCTATTCATCAAACTTAAAAAACTTTTGTTCATTAAAAAAAACAGTATTGAGAGTGAAAAGGTAATCCATGGAATCAGAGAAAACATTTGTGAATCATGTATCTGGTAAGGGGCTATTACTTAGAATATATAAAGAACTCCTACAACTCAACAACAAAGAAACTAGATTATAAAATGGGCAAAGAATCTGAGTAGACATCTCTTCAAAGAAGATACACAAACACACAAAAAGACACTCAACATCGTCAGTCTTTAGAGAAATGCAAATCAAACCAACAGTGAGTCATCACACCCACTCGGGTGGCTATGATAGAACTGTGGGCTGGAAGTAGAGCTCAGTGGTAGAGTGCTTACCTACAATGCAGGCGGCCTTGGGTCTGATCCCCAGCACCACAAAAAAACAAAACCCAAACAGATGTTTATGAGAATGTGGAGAAACGAGAAACCTCACACATTGCTGTTGGGAATGTAAAATGGTGCAGCCACTGTGGAAAAGATTTTGGCAATTCCTCAACAAGCACAGAATTACCATATGGTACAGCAAGTCTACTCCTAGCTATTAAGCCAAAAACAGTGAAAACAGGTAATCATTCACAAATGTGTGCACACATTATTCATGGAAGAAGTATTTACAATAATCAAAAGGTGAAATCAACCCAAATGTCCATCAATAGATGCATAAACAAAATGTAGCATATATTCTTCAATGGAAAAGTATTCATCCATCAAAAAGAAACAGGTACTAATACCTGCAACATGGATGAACCCTAAAAGCATTGGGCCAAGATAAAAAAGCCAGACATAAAAGCCAAATAGTGTATGAGTCCATTTATACAAAATGGAAGAATAGGCAAATTCAGAGACAAAAAGGAGATTGTGGTTTCCAGGGCTGAGGAAAAAAAGGAACAGGGAGTGAATATTTCATGAGTACCAGATTTCTCTTTAAGGTGATGAAAAAGTTCTGACCAGAAAGTTATAAAACTCTGTGAATATCCTTAATGCCACTGAACTGTACACTTAAAAATGCTTGAAATGGTAAATTTTATGTTATGTGTATTTCACCACAAAAGAAAGAAGACTCTACCATGCATAAATGAAAAATTTAAAAAAGCTATTTAATTCTTCTAAGATGGTTGTGCTACCTTGTTTGGAAGCATGATGATTTCTTAAAACTGCTTCTTGTTCATGCCATATACTATTTATCTTTCCTAAAAGTGACAACACTTTGCATATACACTTATCAAGTTAAAGTTCAATTACCTATTTACTAAGTGTTTTTAAAGCCACGAATAGCTGTGGAGGTGAAAAACTCTGTTTATACACATAATTTTAAAAATCCAGTTTCCTATTCAGTAATGTAAGCAATTTTTTAAGTATAGACTTAGAAAAATATTTCTGTTCCTAGAAAAGTTGAGGGAAAACCCATTTAAATAAAAATTTCAAGGTTTATACCAAGTAATATTAGTATTCCATTCTGAACACTAACATGAAAAGTAATAACAAAATGAAAATTTTATTTTATTTTATTTTATTTTTTGCAGTACCAGGGATTGAACGTAGGGGCGTTCTACCTCCGCGCTATGCCCCTGGCCCTATTTTTTATACTTTAGTTTGAAACCGGGTCTCACGAAGTTGCGGAGGGCCTCACTAAGGAGTGAGAGAGAGAGAGAGAGAGAGAGAGAGACAGGGAGAGAGAGAGCGAGAGCTGAGGCTGGCCGCGAACCCGGATCCTCCGGTCTCCGCCTCCCAAAGTACTGGGATTACAAGCCTGCGCCACCACGCCCGGCTGAAAATTTTAAGAGCAGTAATTTTCCCCCATTTTTTCGTGTCTATGGTACTGGGGATTGAACCCAGGGGTATTCTACCTCTCAGCTATACCCCCAGCCCCATTTTTTATTTTGAAACAGGGTCTCACTAAGTTGCAGAGGGCCTCACTAAATAGCCGAGGGTGGCCACGAACCTGCAATCCTCCTGTCTCAGCCTCCCAAGTACTGGGATTACAAGCATGCACCATCACACCCGGACCAATGTTTTTATGCCTAAGCCCCATAATACTTATTATATTTTTGTATATATAGGTATTTAAATTAAGATGTTACTATTCTTTCACATTAGAATATAATATATCTTTTAAAACTTAATTTGTAATTGTGGGAAGACAAAGTTATTCTAAAATTGCCATCAAACATGCAAACAAACATTATCTGCCTCATACTGAAAAAAAAGCACACAAAAATTATCTGGAAATTGTTAAAATGACAACAAAAAATGTTACCAAAACTTATAAAATTCTATAGAAATCAGACAAATGTAATAATAACCTTAATAAAATATTACCATTAAATGCATCCATTACACTATGTATTTGTTTATATAATTAAACATCTATTGCCTTAGTTTGAAAGAATCAAAGATTGATAATGAAAATATAAAGATGGAATAAAATATTGCTTTAGGCACATTTAAATTGTTTTAAAAAAGTATCATAAAGAACAACCTGAACTTTCAGATGGTGTATGTTCAAAAAGTTATTAGATCACCAAAGTGGAATATTTACATGTTGGATTAACTTATTTTAGAGCATAGGAAAAATAAATTAGAGAAATTACACTCTTTTATACATATCACCAAATATTTTCTTCCTTCCAAGAGGCACTTAAATCTTGAGGCTTAGTTCTATATATATATATCTCAATGTATTCATTAGTGATTTTGTTTTTTGTTTTTGTTTTTGTTTTGTTTTGTTTTGTCTCTGTGTGTGAGTGTGTGGTATTGGAGATTTAACCCAGGGGCATTCTCTGAGCTACATGCCGAGCCTTATTTTATTTTTTATTTTCAAACAGGGTCTCACTACTTTGCTGAGGGTCTTGCTAAATTGCTGAGGCTGGCCTCAAACCTTAGATCCTCCTATCTCAGTCTCCCAAGTACTGGGATTACAGGTGCAACACCAGGTCCAAATTTAATTAGCATTTTTATTAATGTGAAAGCTTTTGGTAAAGAATTGATTTTAAAGTAAAAATATATAAATTCAGGAAACTATGAAAATTCTGAGTCCTTTATTAAATATTCTGATTACACACCCTTACATTTAGCAAAGCCTATTTGACTATCATATGAATACAAGGCTCAAAACTTCAACCATATCAAAGAGAGGCTTCTGTATAGAAAGATAAGAATTATGCTACCCTTAACTTAATTCTCTTCACTTCCAAAGGCCTTCCCATACATCCCCATTACACAATGATTTGCTTCAAAGATTCATTATACAAAGCTTTCCCAAAGGACATAATTTCAAAGGACACCTACTTTCCATTATAATTTTTAAAAAGACTGAAGTAGGTGGGGGTCTCTTCTTTTTCATAAAGAACATTTGGTTCTTTTTTAAAATCCTACCCTGCCATTTTAGTATTAATGTCAATTACAACCAAGTTCAATTTGTAGAGTTATTATGCTGTCCACTGTACAAGAAGAAAGGAAATGGGTACTTAGAGGATTTAACATGGCATTCATAATGGAGCTTGATCTCTGTCAGGTTTAAAGACTGAAAAAAGCATGCTCTTTTATAGTAAGTTAATTTTCCATTTTAGATTACTGGCTAACAGTTCAGGAAAGAAAATTATTAATGTAAGCTATAAATTGAAAGACATTTCAGAATAATATTTTAGTGGCCGAAGATTTGATCATCTTCGAATGGAAATTCTTAAGAGAACACATACATGTCTAATCACAAATGGAGGTTTATCTGTTTCTTTTTTGAATTCATAGGGTCCCAGATTTAAATGGGCCAGCCGCCGCCTGGTGTCTTCCGATAGCTCACACATGCGTCTTTTTGTGTAGGGAGATGGAGAGTGTGATTTTGAAGAAATTGTAGGCTGTTCGTAGTTTTTTGCATTTATGCAATACTTATTTCTCTCAGGTGACTTGGATTTTTTCTTCTGTGATCTTGATGTTCTGCTTTGCAGTCTGGCGTGTGATTTTTCAACTGGAGCCGGATGGTAAATAAATTTATCCTAAACATAAAAAATAAAAATTATGAAAAAATAAAAATTAACTTGGAAAGAAAATATTTTTAAAAATCCTATAGGTAAGAAGTACCTTTAAAAAATAATTTAAGTAAGACACAAAATCTATCTAAGCCAACTAGATAAGTCCATCCTATCTTTGCTGATCCTAGGGGGATGTCAAGTCCTCATTCTCCAAGGTAACTCCTTGTATAATAGCTAATAAAGTATATTGTATCAAACTTCCTTTTTAAATCTCACAAGGACTTATGAAATTTAAAGCCCAGTACTTAATCATTTTAAAAAACCAAGAACAAAGCCAAAACATATTTTTCATTATATTAAAAAATTAATGCAAACATTGGTTATTTAAATTTATATATTCAAATAAATGGCTATACAACTTAAGAGAATTTGAGTTTAATTATACCAAAATACATATTCTAACTGGTTGATTATGAAATTGTTATGAGAAAACTATTAAAATAAGTTTCATTATTCTATAATGATATGTAACATATTCAACATGAAAATCTGAATGACAACTTACAACTACCTTAATGAAATGTATTATTTGGGTTATATAAGTTGAATAGGATTTTAAGATACTTTTCAAGCCATAAATTTATGGCTCAATGATAGATAATTACACCACTTGAATTCAGGCCTCATATTTTTATAAAAGTAAATATGTATAAAAGGTATAAACTTGAATAGCTGGTATTTTATCTCCTCATAAAACTGGCTAGCAATCCAAAACTTTTGAGGTTAAAATACACATTTGAGCTAGGCATAGTGGCACATGCCTGTACTTGCAGGTACTCAGGAATGTGAGGAAGAGGGTCACTCAAGCCCAGGAGTATGAAGCAAGCCTGGGCAACATAGTGAGGCCCCCATCTCAAAATAAATAAATAAATAAAACAAATAAATAAACTACATTCGTTAGTTCTAATTTTGTTGTGCTATTGGGTAACATTTTATTCACAAAACTACATTCGTTAGTTCTAATTTTGTTGTGCTATTGGGTAACATTTTATTCAAATAGAGTGGTTTAAACACACCTTAGTAGTTGGATTACACACTTAGAAGTAATATAAATTTCTTCATGTATTAACTAGAGTCATAAGCTTTTAAATTAGAGAAAATGAACAGTTGAGAATCTTTAAATGTCTTCCTAACTTTAATCACTTTTAAAAACCATCCATCCTACTTCCTTCTGGACTTTCTCAATGACCCTTCCAATTTGCTAATAAAATAAAAATGTGAATGGAAGGAAGAAGAATCAATTTTTAAGTAAATAATATACAAGAAAGAAAATATATTGTTGTAATCAGAAAAATAAGTATTGAGTTTCATACAGACCAGTAGCATCAAATAGTTTCATCTTTCTTTCCCTATAGTTCTTGATAAGCTCCCGGGTCTTCTCCCACTTTGCTCAATGGCTTCAATAAGTAGTTAAGAATTTTAGAATTTTTCTGTATCTTCATCCATCTCTATGACATCACAATGACTCATAGAAGGATGGGATTCTAGCACTAGAAAGGATCTTCAAGGTTTCCTAAAACATTCATGCAATGAATCTTTCCCAGACCTTGGAATTAGAGGTCTGCTTCTCAGCTTTAATTATATTTTCTCTACTGCATCTTGGAGTTCATCATCATACAGATCCAGTGTATCCCAACTGTGAAAATCTCTTGTTCACCAAAACCTCGTCTCCTGAACCTACTTGTTTTACTTTGACTGAATCTGTTACTTGCCCTCAGCACCTCATCAGTCCCTAGACCTCTTTCCCCTAGTCCTTATGCATTTTTAATGTCCAGACCTACCTGAATTCATCCATGTTAGCAATGCTTAAAGCCCCTTCTTTCATACCCACCCCTGATTATATCAAACCTTAATTAACTAACCCAATCCTCTTTCTTCATTTAAGTTTTTGAATGCTGCTAATACTAGAGGAAGTTATAAACTACACGCAGCATCTGCTACTAATGCATGTGGTTAGTCTAACTCTACTCATTCCTTAATGTCCCCTGTTCATGCCTAATAAAACTAACTAAAATACTGGCTGTGTTAAACTGTTTACAAAACAACTGTCATAGTTTCCCTTCCTATATGTAGACATAAGGTGTTTCTTCTTCTATGATGACTCTAGGTTTGGCTATGTTCACTTCCTTTGGCCAATGGGTCAACAGCACAGGTGGCATAAGGGGAGACCTGAAAAGCGGTTGTCCACTCTTACTCCTGATAGCCTTCCTGCCACTATGAGTGAGCCTTGGTAAAAGCCACAAAATTCAATTTTATATGCCACACACATTGCATATATTCCCTAATTTAATCTTTACACAGCCTTATGAAGAACTTGGATCCAGATCTATTTCTAAAACTTTTCTCTCTCTCTCCTCTCTCTCTCTCTCTCTCTCTCTGTCTTAGTCCCTCTCTCCCTCCCTCCCTCTCTCCCTCCATCCATCCATCCCTCCATCCCCCACATTCTTTCTCTCTCTTCCTCCTCCCCTAGCGCTCTCTCTCTCTCTCTCTCTCTCTCTCTCTCTCTCTCACTTTTGAGCTAGGGACTGAACTCAGGAATTCGTACATAGTAGGCAAGCGCTCTACTTCTGAGCTACATCTGTAGCCCTAAATGGTATTTTCTTAAACACGTTCTTAACAACAAAGCCTGTTCTCTCACATCTCTGTTTAATGCAAATCGAATAACAAACATTGAAATTCCAAGTAAAAAACAAACAAACAAACAAACAGGAAGAGTCTTGTCAAAAGTTTAAAATGAAAAATTTACTTCGTAAGTACAAAGAAACTACTAATGGGTGAGAACTTTACATTTAGAAAGGGCTCCACTGAACTGTACACTTAGAATATATGTAATTTTCTGTGTGGAAGATATTTTTCAGACAAAAAGTTAAAAAGAAATATTTTCCTACTCATCCATCAGATGGGCATACTCCAGTGTGAAGAGAAAAATTCTTGAGTCCAGGCAAAGCATTTCTAACAGTTTACAAATGTTATATGATATACATCTCAAAAACAAGCCAGTAAATATCTCTGCCATTGGCAAGCATAGGTTTTTAGATCTCTAACAGCTGTGTTTCCATTTGCATTTAAAAGGAAAATAAATGTAGTATGACTCTGAAATATTAAATATCTTGCTAAACAAAAAAAGAATGTTCCCCTTAATAATTCTATAAAACGAAAGTCAGGCACAGTGGCACATTGCCTGTATTTCCAGCTACTTGGAAGGCTGAGATGGGAAGACTGCTTGAACCCTCAAGTTTGAAACCAGCCTGAACAACATGGTGAGACCACCATCTCACAATAAAATAGTAATAATTCTATAACTATATTTTACCTTTCTTGGCTTAAGTCACAGTTATTATCCTCGGCAAATTTACTCAAAAACTGGTAATACAGTAAATTAACATCCCATTCCTTCCATGATAGGCCCAGTCCTTCCCTGTTTGAGTCCTCTGGTCTTTATAAATTACTGGCTTTCCATCACAGAGAGGTCATTGTTACCCGGTCACAATACTGCAGATGAGTGAGGCCTAGACATTATTAGCTAATCTGTGCACAAGGTATCATGTCCATCACAAGACCACCCTGAGACTCAGTAAGAAGTGAGACCAGAATGAAAGATCAGATCTAGATAGCTTATTAAAGGCAATTTTCACCAACAGAGAAGGCATTTAGGCCGGAATGTCTAAGCTTCCCCTGATCTGACACTAGTATGGCCACCAAACTAAACAATGGTCCCTTTAGGAATCAGAAACCCTCAAGAAACCATACTCACTAAAAACTAGTATCCCAGTTTGAGGACTCTGTCACATTTGCTGAAAGGTATCATTTGAACTTTTTACAGTAACCTGTAATTTCTATAAGATGTATAGAAGCTTCCAATCTAGTTTTCTATGGAATTTCTTGATCCCAACATGTTTTTGGCAGCATGATTTTTTTGTATTAAAAAACAAAATGTTCATTAAGTAAAAAACAAACAACAAAAAAAGCCAGGCAAATAAAAACATTATGGCACTCTCTATCATGTTACCAAACTTTTCATGCTCACATTTATTAAGATGTCATCAAATCATTAAATACCTTGGTAATTGTCTTAGTTAGACTAAAAGACAGAAAAAAAGTAAAAAGAACTGCAGCCATATATACACAATGGAATTTTACTCAGCCATAAAGAACAACAAAATTATGTCGTCTGGAGGAAAATGGATGGAACTAGAAAATACTACTCTAAGTAAGATCACCCAGTCTCGGAATGTCAAGGGTTGAATGTTTTCTCTCATATGTGGGATTTAGAAAATAGGAAACAAAGGGACTTTAGTTAATTGAGGAGAGAAACCAGTAGAATACTAAAAGGATATAGGGGGAGGTGGACAGGAGAAATGAAAGAACTGATGAGATAACAGTCCAAAGTATACTATGCCCATGTATGGAGCCGTCACTATCAATCTCACTGCTATGTATGGGGAGGTGAGGGTGGCAGGGTGGGACCTGAAGGGAAACACACCAAGACCTGTGTGCATGCTTGTTTGTATGGCTTTGAACCTCACTATGATGTATAATTACAATGCACCAATAAAATCATAAAATATTAAAAATTGTTTAAAAATTTAAAAGTTTTCATCCAAAAAACAACAAAAATAAATGCAACCAAATGGCCATAAATATGAACAAATAAATTAAATTATCAAATACTTTAAGTAATTGTAACCTGAGTGCGGCACTTCCTTGAACTTATCAGACATTCAGTAATCACTGAAGTTGTAGAAAATTCCAGCTTTGGAGCAATTCCCTGGGGGCAAAAAGAGGGTACTATTAGACATTTCAATTTAAAATGAGATAATTATTAGAGACGAGAATACAGCCTAAAGTAACAAATACTTGTCAAGGTTCAGTACTTTATTTGTTAGTTTGAACTTCTTATTAAAGATAAAGACAACATAGTGATGCTGGAAAGTATTTCATTACTGATGATTTAGTTAGGAGTGATTATATTACTTTTATAAAATAATTAAGAATTTTTATCATGTTCAAGTATTTCCCTGTCAAATTAAGACTTTTAAATTATGATGTAATATGATAGTCATATATATGAACATAATGGATTCCAGCTCTTTTTACTTTTACAACTTAAGAAATATTTAATTATATAATCAGGAAATTAATATGTTAATTAGCTTGATTTAGCCATTTCACAATGTATACATATATCAAAACATCATGCTGTACACCATAACCATATGCAATATTTATTTGTCAATTAAAGCTTTTAATAAATAAATACTTTGGATAATCTCATGTTAAAAAACAAACACAGCTCCTGGATATACAGTTTTTAAAAACAGAGATAAGTCTCTACAAATCCCTCCAACATTTTTTTCTTGTAGTTTACATTCCAGTATGGGGATGAATCTGGCTTCTATTTCTAGCAACATTTCAATAATCAGCTTGAACACTGTTTTGAGATAAGTGTAAACAAAGGGACAGTCCCAAAATACTTGAGAAAAAATCTGGAAGCACATACATTATGCATACATCAAAATGTTAAAGATTATCATCTGTGCCCACTCCAACACAGTGGAAGTCAGATACTGACAGAGGCCTCTACATTTGGCCTATACAAACCATCCTGTGACCAATTAAGTTTAAAGCTTCAAACATCACACCAATTATAGAAAAGGTAAATCTGAGTTGCCTAAAAATTAATTGAAGCATTGTTTTCTGTAAATACATATTTTATTAATGATACCCACTATGCCTGCTTTTTAGTTACCCATTACTACATAACAAAATACTCCAAAATTTGGCAGTTTAAAACACGGGAATGTGGCAAAGGTTGGGCTGGGTGTTTCTGGCTGGGAATCTCTCATGAGACTGTAGCTACAATGTCATTGAGGCTGCAGTCACTGAGGCTTCAGCATCTGCTTCCCAAAAAGGTTCATTCACAACAGCTGGGTGGAGGCCTCTGTTCCTTTCTAGCTTTGGGCAAGAAGACTCACCTTCTCATCATATAAACCTCTCCACAGGGCTGCTGACTGTCCTCATTAGAGAGTGATTAGTTTCCCCAAAGTGAGTGACTCAAGGCAAAGCAAGAAGGAAGCCACAATGGCATAGTCTCAGAAGCCAAACACTGACACTCCCACCACATTTTATTCATTACAGTCACTAAGTACAGTCCATACTCGAGGAAAGAGGAGTTGGGCTAACTTTTCAGTGGAGCAGTATAAAAAAATTATGCACAGGTTTAAAGTCACCAGTCCATCCTCTGACCACAAACTATTTTATATAAAATATACTCAAACCCTATCAAAAAAAGAAAAGGAAGAAGGAAGGAAGGAAGGAAGGAAGGAAGGAAGGAAGGAAGGAAGGAAGGAAAGAAGGCAGGCAGGCAGGCAGGCAGGCAGGCAGGCAGGCAGTCTGGCTGGCTGACTGGCTTATCCTTTTACAATGTCAGTTTGAAATCCACAATGTTGGCGTGTTAGTCAAATTCTTCAGGTGTAGTTCCTTCTAGTACAACTTCTAGAATACAGTTCTTCATAATCAGAATAACTATGAACTAAAGGACAAGTTATCTACAATACAAATATCCACTGTACACATGTGCAGAAAGCACAGGACAATCCTTGAGACATTCTTGTTCAAAGGAAAGAAAACTAAGTAAATAGTAATCACTGCTCGATAACAATTCTGAAATCCAGCCAGAAATGTTGGAAGTTTCTTGATTAGAACTTAGTCCTATTACTGCTTATAAACATCCAAGGTCCTTGGCTGGACATTCTGGGCTCTTACATCTCTGAATCAGAATTCATTTGAAACTGGAGCTAGACTGTTTGGAGTTATGTAGTATTTTGAGCTTAGGTTCTATCAACTGAATGCTAAAGAACCAAATGCCTTTTCATTTTGTAATATCTCCCTCCATTTAAAACCAAATTGGTGGTGTTTCTGCCAATATAATACTCTCAAAAACATTTTTTTAGTGATATGTGAATTTTATTGGAGTTTACTCCACAGGACAAAAGTCACATCCTTCTCTATATTTGGCTTCTTCTGAGATTGCTGAGAGACAATGCCTTTAAGCATCTTAGAAAACCCATATTTGATTAAATGATTTTCTAAGGCAATATAATGGATCTTTCTAAAATTTTAATGAAGGATTTTATAGTCATGACCTCAGTTTTACTATCAGAATATAATTGTCTCAAAGTGGCCTGGAATTATTTTTACTCACAAGTCATTTCTTAGTCTCAATATTATCTTCATGAGAAAGGCAAGGGATCATCAGAAACTTTAAATTACTACACCTTTTTATCTAACAGCCTTTCCTTTTGCTTCTCTCTCTCTCTCCTCTCATACTGTCTTATAAAGAGCAAAAAGAAACCAGGCAACCCCTCTGACAGTCTGTCTGAAGCCTCTTTGAACAAACCTCTTACTTCATTAGGGATCTTTTCTACATTCCACATCATTGCAGGTGACTGTGTTGTTAAACTTTCTGCCATTACGTTACAAGGATCCTGTGTTTGGGTAGTTTCCAATAATGTTTACATTACTTGCCTGCAAATGCTCATCTGAAAGTTTCAAGGGTCCTCAAGCTTGCAAAAATACTCTAACAAAGTCCCTCCAGCCTTTGCCCTCTCCATAGGGCTGCTTGAGTGTCCTCACACATGACAGTTGGCTTCTACCAGAGTGAGTGATCCAAGAGTGAAGCAAGGAAATCCCAGTGCTTTCAGTGACCTGCTCTCAAAGTTAATACTATCACTTTGCCATATTATATCTGTTAGTCACTAGGTGACTTAATAGGAGTGGTATTGGCTCTTCCTTTGGAAGACAGGAGTAACAAAAAACTTCTGGACATATAGTCAATGTTGGTTAATGATGGTGATACAGTCTGAGAAATGTATCATTAGGCGATTTTATTGTGTGAACATCGTACAGTTACACAAATCTGGATGGTATGGCCTACTGCACACCTAGTTATATGGCATAGCCACCATTGTATATGCAGTCTATCATTGACTCAAATGTTGTTATGCAGTGCATGACTGTATTTTATACTGTCACGAACTGAACTGTGACTTATCACTTTAACCCCCCCATATATTGCTGGTCACATAGTAAGTACTCAATTAATACTTTCCTATTATTTCTACTGACCTTTCAAAGCCCAGCTGTCTTTGTAAGGGTTCTCCAAAGAAACAGAACTAAAAGAACATTTTTACTTTGTGTAATTGTGGGAGATGGCAAGTCCAAAACTTATAGTACATGCTGGCTCTAAACTCAGGAAAAAGGTGATGTGTAATCTTGTGTGAAATTTGTAAGGAAGGCTGGCAGACTCAAGTAGAATTTCTTTTACACTCTTGAGGCAGAATCCCCCCTTCTTCAAGAAACCTCAGTGTTTTGTTCTCCAGGTCTTCAATTGAGTGAACGAAGCCCACACACACTGTCAAGAGTGATCTTCTTTATTTAAGACCTACAGGGAAGTGCTCGAAGAGTTGTGTGAATGTATGCTTCTATCACTCTATATCCCAATATGTTGTATAATTACAATGCACCAAACAAAAGCATAAAAATCCAATAAAGTCAACTAAATGTAAATATTAGTCACATCTACCAAATACCTTTATAGTAATAGTTAGACTACTGTTTGGTCAAACAACTGAGCATAACCTAGCCAGAATGATAAATAAAATGAAATATTATACAATCTCAGATGACAGTTCCTCTACAAAGTCAACAACAAAATGCAATTATTCATTTAGTTAAGTTAAGAGGCATTTATTAAGTACCTGCTTAATGCAAGGTACTGTGCTAAGAGTTAAAATTCAAAGATGAGAAAGTCATAGATTCTGTTTATATAGAGTTCACAATCTAGAGAGGAGAGACCAGTCATCATACATCATCACTACCACCATGATATCCACAACTATCATCCTATCACTAATGTTCATTGAGTGTTCTCTATGTGCCAGGTACTGCTATAACCATTTACAGGGTTACATTAATACACACAAGAATCTTATGATATTTACATTACTGTGCTTGACCAAGGTTTCTCAGATAGTCCATGATAGTGCCAGGGTTTACTCCCAAATGTGGTTTGAATCCTTGTTATAGTAATGGGTTCAGAAGGATGGCCTAGGACTCACAAGCCATGATATTAGATCACAAGAATTCTGAAGAAGGGTGCATTGTTGCTTGCAAGGGCACTTGAAACTACTGATTGGAGATTTTTTCCCATTCATATTTAAATACAATTACTGATATGGCTGTTCAGTTTGTATCTGCCATTTACTGTTCCATTTGTATATGTTCTATGTCTTATGTATTCTTCTATTCTTTCTAGGAGTCTCACATACATATGTAAAACTAAGTGGTCATTCAATGAACCCATAAGGGTTCACGCTCTTTTGAATGTCCGGGCGTGAGCTAGGGAATGCATTCAAAGGTACAACTAATCTCCTTTGGTTTTCGCTTTTTGCTGGGCTGTCTCCCTCTCCCTGGTACATGTGGATTTTCATAGTCAGCTGGGAATGGGTAGAGACCTTTTCTAGGCCCTACTTTTGCTCCCTTGCTTCCAGGATTTCCCTCTCAACTTCCTGGATGGTGTGCTACTCACCCCAATTAGAATTATAATTGGCCTAGCAAAGCTGTAGGGTTTCTTCATCTGTTTTCAATGGAATCCTCTGAGTTTAGCTGGCAAAGCCATACTATTTATCTCACTGGCCACAATTGATTCTGACCCCTCTGGCAGCAAAGCTGCTGGGTTTTGTGCCCAGCTCCAGGACAGTGAAGTTACAGTTCTCACTGACAGTCAAGGTGTGGGAACATTCCAGGTAAGGTCAGAAACTCTTGCCATGTTTAACCTAACACTTTTTAGCAGTTTTCCAAGCAGAGAAGTTGTATTTGTCTTGTTCTCCTTTTTGGTCAATTTTCTCTGCCTTGAAGTTGTTGGTGACAATTTTTGTTTTGTTTCGTGCTTGTTTCGTATGGAGGAAAGAACTGTCAAACTCTTCACGCTGTCATTACTAGAAGTCCTAATCTTTATATCTTTTTTGCCTTAGTAATACACCTTCCAAATATATGCAAAATAACTCAAATTAAGAGATGAAAGATAAATCCCTGTTAATTGTCCACACACTTGAGTTTATATTATCATCTTGGTATAATATAGCACCTTAAATTACTTTAAAGAGACAATAAATTTAAAATATGGTTATTTCTTCATTGTGGGTTTCAAATGGCTCTGAAAATACTCTAAGACTTTTATAGTACAGAAGCCAGCTAATGGACACTGAAAATATCCCAAAGGAAGCATATATTCATAGACTAGCAAATTAGTCAACTTTTATGCTTTCAGTAAGAAGAAGTTGCTGTTTCTTTGGATAGAGCATATCATAAACCTAGACTTACGGGAAAAATTACTTAATTCACTATATTGTCTCATATATCACTCTACTTTCCTTATTCAAACTACTCTAAGATTTTATAAAATTAGCTTTAAAATATTTGTCCAAATAATTTCAACCTTTACGTTACCTCCTTTGAACAGCAAGGGCTTCTCTTAGTTTCCCTGAGTGGAAAACTTACTTTTAGAGATAAGAATATTTTTAAATCATCCAAAGAGTTTGAAGAAAGTTACAGGAAAGGACAGGAGAGGAAACTGTCATTTAACTCCACTTTTAATTTTAGGTGTTATGAATACATATTTATATTCCATAAACATCTTACCATTAATCTAACTTCTAATAGACACTTTAATTATTTCCATTTTTTACCATTATTTCATTTATTTATTTTTTGTGGAACTGGGAATTGAACCCAGGGGCATTCTACCTCCAAGCTACACCCCCAGTCCGATTTTTTTATCCTTTATTTTGAAACAGAGTCTCACTAAGTTGCAGAGGGCCTCACTAAGTAGCTGAGGCTGGCCACGAACCTGCGATCCTCCTGTCTCAGCCTCCCAAGTACTGGGATTACAAGCATGTGCCACCACACCCGACCATTTTTCACCATTATGAATAATACTACACGTGGACATTCTTAAGAAGGCTCTTAATACACCTGTAAGAATATATCTAAGCCAGGCGTGGTGGCGCACGCTTGTAATCCCAGTACTTTGGGAGGCAGAGACCGGAGGATCCGGGTTCGCGGCCAGCCTCAGCTCTCTCGCTCTCTCTCCCTGTCTGTCTGTCTGTCTGTCTGTCTCTCTCTCTCTCTCTTTCTCTCTCCTTAGTGAGGCCCTCCGCAACTTCGTGAGACCCCGTTTCAAAATAAAGTATAAAATATAGGGCTGGGGGTGTAGCACGGAGGTAGAACGCCCCTGCGTTCAATCCCCGGTACCGCAAAAAAAAGAATATATCTAAGATACAAGTCTAGAAGGTCATTTGCTATAAGAATGTTTGTCTTTGTTAAATAATTCTGAATTCTGATTTGTTCTGAAATATAGGGTACAGCAGCATACAAAAGTTCCTAAATTTTTATAATGTTGATACTGTCAGATTTATTAAATCTTGCCAATCTAATAGCTATAAAAATAAATTCATATGATTGCTTTAATTTGGATTTCCCTAAATGCTAATGAGATTGAGTATCTTTCAAATGTTTGTTGGTCATCCCCTAGAGATAAAAATAAAAGGGAGAGACATAGAGGATGGGGACAGAGGTGGGTGAAGAGATACGAAGAATAAAAGGTAATACTCATTAATTTTGAATGATATATGCATGAGTTTTGTTAAATTATTTTCATTACATTTCAAATGTTTAAATAAGAATTTTACAAAATAATTAAGTTATAAATAAAATTAAACTTTGAATTAGTTCTTCACATTTAAGGGGTTGAGGGCTAAGTAGTGGTTCTTGACAATGATCCTGTTCAGAGTCTAAAAGGAATAGGACTTGTTTGTTATTTGAAGAGCAAAGATAAATATTCCTATTGAAGAGGGGAAAAAAAGGTGAATCAGAAAATAGTAACACTTACTCGTAGGCCAGAAATCCTCCTCATGGTAACCTGGCGGTTTGAATCATGGTGTCCAGAAATTTGGTTTGGGCCCGGAAACATGAAATCTCGTGTATTTTCATCATATGTAGACAGTGTTTCACCCACTACAAGAAAGACATCCTATGATTCAGATTATAGTAAGGTATTCTATTTAGAAACAAAAACATATACATTGCCTGGTATCTTATTAAAATACCTGCTTTAGGGCCATGTTTTTTTTCTATAAAAGGAAAATTAAAATAAAGACATATGAAATGTATCAACATGTTTCCATTTTCAGAAAAATACTACACATTAGTCATTTTTTACCCCCTACCTCTTTTGAAGAGAATGGGAATGTTCATGTAAACTCAGAGAGTATATGAGTACCTAAGAGTTTCTAGAAAAAAAAAAATGACTGGGTATCATTCCAAAGGGATTGAAACCAGAGAACTACAGTAATATATGCATACCCATGTTCATAGGAGCACAATTCACAATAGCCAAATTATGGAACCAACCTAGGTGTCCATCAACAGATGAAGAGATTACAAAATTATGGGAAATACACACAATGGAATTCTACTCAGCAATAAAGAAGAACAAAATTATATCATTTGCGAGAAAATGGAAGGACCTGGAGAACATTATGTTAAGTGAGATCAGCCAATCACAGAAAGAGAAGGGTCATATGTTTTCTCTAATATGTGCAAGGTAGGGAGTAGTTGGGATACAAGAGGGATTCCAGACAATGGTGGAGAAGCCTCAGTGGAGCCAGGGAAGTAGTCTAAGAGAAGGGGAAGGGGAAGAATGAAGTTCATTAATGGAATTACTACCATCAACCATGAGTAGACATGAGAATATACCAACATCAATCTCAGTACTCTATATTGGGAGAGGGGGAAAACGGGGAGGTAGGGGGGCACCAAGTGCTGTGTGCATGTATGTTACTGTCAATTTGATTTCCATTGTGATGTGAGACTATAATGCACCAATAAAAGCACATTTAAAAATAAAAATAAAAAGTTGGAGGGAGTAAAAAAATGCCAAGTTGGTATGACATTTACATATCTTAAATTTAATTTCCATCACTACAAATGTTTCTACCTGCCACTGTAAGATACAAGATTACATGTTAAAATAATTGAGAATATTTTATAGAATTTGTGGCTAACAGAATTAGGTATATATGCAATAGTTAAACTTTTCAGATTATAGTTTACCAGCATATAGCTCTTTAATTTTCACATAAAATGAGAATTTTATTAAAACAGATTTCTTATACAACCACAGAAATGAGAAGCAGAAATAAAACTGTCATTTGTACTTCAATGGTTTACCCTTTACAGGGATCTGTGTTTACTACATATGTAAGGTTCTATTTCCCTCTATTCCCAATAATAGTCAACATACAAAAACAGAGATAATGACTTTATCAGTAAAAATATATTTTAGAAAAATCTCAAAAAATTAATCAATTTTTATGACTGTCACAAAATATCCCAGAATGATAAAAGGGTGTTTTCCACTTTTGATTATTATTATTTATTCAATTTCAGAACAATGTGCTCAAGTGCCATCTTTGTTAATATTTCTATATATATTATTTTGGTCTACTGGCATCTGGCACATAGTAAACCAATAGTAAAATATCAACACTGTTCTTAATAGGGAAGAGGGGGAAAAGAGATTTTAAAAAACATTTCATTGAAATGAGTTCCCATGTAATTACTTTATTAATACATAGTACAGTACCTGGTGGAACTAGTTGTATCAACTCGAACACAGCTGTATCATCTGAGAGTTAAAAAAAATTCCTTAAGTAAACAAATTAATAATAAAAATGAGTTACTTAAGTCTAAAAGCCAAAGTAATTACTGGGTAGACAACAGGTATGTTTATATCTTAGCAGACTATGGGACTATATTTATTTATATAAATATAAATGATATGAATTTCTTAATCAGAAGCATAAATTTAGTTAGGTATATTACAAAAAAATTCCTTAAGTAAACAAATAAATAATAAAAATGAGTTACTTAAGTCTAAAAGCCAAAGTAATCACTGGGTAGACAACAGGTATGTTTATATCTTAGCAGACTATGAGACTATATTTATTCATATAAATATAAATGATGTCTATTTCTTAATCAGAAGCATAAATTCAGTTAGGTATATTACAAAAATTCTTATACTTTTAATATACCTGAAATATTTTATAAATTTATAAAAATAAGAGAAAATTAATTATGCCCTTTCTATCTTCTTCCTTTAATTTCTGGCATTTCAACAAATGAAAACCTTAGTTACTAAACCTCATAAGTATATATTTAGTATATAAAGAAATACTATATATTTTCAGTCATAATGGGGCTACAATGAGAAAAATACATATGGCCTTTTTTCTTAAGAACTTTAATTCCACTGAGAAGACAAATATTAAATGATAACTGTTTACTTCAAAATAAGAATATATGAGCCTGGCACAGTGGCGCACACCTGTAATCCCAGTACTTGGGAGGTAGAGATAGGAGGATCTCAGGATTGAGACCAGCCTCAGCAATTTAGCAAGACCCTCAGCAACTTAGCAAGACCCTGTTTCAAAATAAAAAATAAAAATGGCTGGGGATGTAGCCCAGAGGCAGAATGCCCCTGGGTTTAATCCCCAGTATGAAAAAATAAATGAAATAAATAATGATATATGAAAAAAGTTAAATTCCTACATTTAAAAACTTAAAACTTACACAAGATAGAGGAAAAAATGAATAACTCATATGTGTGTGTTTGCTAATACATGCACATACATATATGTGGATACACAACCACACACTCCCTTATTTAAAACCTTACAACAAAGATAAAGGAAAAAATTCTGAAAGAAAGCAGAGGGAAAAATCGCCCAACCTCCAAAAGAGTAAGGATAACATGAACCTTGAGAATATTCTGCTATGTGAATTAAGTCAGTCAAAGAAGGACAAATACAACCCAGGCACACTGGCCCATGCCTATAATATCGGTATTTGAGAGGCTGAGGCAGGAGGATCACAGGTTTGAGTCCAGCACATGGTACCTTAGCAAGACCCTGTTTCAAAATAAAAAATGAAAAATGGCTGGGGGTGTAGCTGAGAGATAGAAGGCCCCTAGGATCAGTCCCTAGTTAAAAAAAAAAAGGACAAATATTGTGATTCCACTTACATGAGATAATCAAAATCATAGACAAGAAAGTAGAATGGTGGTTGCCAGGGGCTGGGTGGAGGAAAAAACAAGTTGTTGTAGCATGATGGGTACGGGGTTACAGTTTAACAAGAAGAGAGTTATGGAAATGCACGGTGATGATGTTTCCATAACATTATAAATGCATTTAATACCACTGAACTATACACTTAAAAATGATTAAGATAGTCAATTTTATGTTGTGTATATTTTACAACAATAAAAAATACTTCAGGGGGAATGACCTTAAATTATTAAAGAAAAATCTTTATAGAAAACTAATGCTACTGAAAATCAAACAGTAAGTTAATGTAAAGTACATCTACTGGAACATATAGTATAATTAATCTAATTTTACAGCTACTCTTTATTTTATAACTAAGAACAATTTTCCTCCTTCCTCTGTAAAAATTCTCATTTTTCACATGTATTTTTAGTGTGAGTTACAAATTTAATGTAATACAATACCCCAAAAATCCTAGTCAAACTATAGTAACTACCTTAAGAGAAAGTGCCAGAGTACTATTAACCCTACCAGCAAAAACAATTGCTATAATAATTTTCTCTAAATGCCTATTTACCTGCTCTTACTATAAAGATAAATTGGTTGGAATATATTTGCAAAAGTATGGATTTAAAATACAAATCCTAACTCCTACAAGCTCTCCTGAGGATTGTGTCAGGGATACTCTCATTCATGGACTTAGAAGGATTTATTCTCAGTCTTCAAATCCTTACCTGAAAACATTTCAAATATTCCAGACACCAAGTAAGTACTAATTCCTAGAAGCTAAGAAGCAGGGGCTCTAATGAAACTGCTACTTTTCCCTATAGGCAAGAGAACTTGATAGGGACACCTAGTAATCTACTGTAATATAAATAAAGATCATATCTTCTATTTATCCAAATGTTGAAAGGAATGAGACCAAAACAACTATTGTACAATAAATTCTCAAAGATGAAATACATTCCTAATCAAAGGATTATAACACTACAAACAGGTATCTCTCAATGGGATAGCTGCAATAATCATAAAAATAGTAATGAGAGTAATTATATGATACATTTATATTTTATTTAACTTCTTGGATATCAAATACTTAGTATGTTCTGGGTACTATATGCACTAGAGATACAGCAGTGAACAGGAGAGGAAAAGTCTCTGTTCTTATAGAGTTGTCATTCTAATAAGATATAATATAAAAATAAAATATCAGTGCTAGGAAGAAAAACAGGATGACCTGTTTATTGTCCTGAGTAGTATCCTTTTTACACCTTTTGTTTTGACAGAAATATTAACAGCTGTGTTGGTCAGCTTTCCATCACTATAACAAAATACCCGAGACAATTAATTTATAAAGAGAAAAGGTGTGTTCTGGCTTACAGTTCTGGAGGTTCTGGTCCAAGCTCAGCAGCCCCATTACTTGGGCCTGCTGTGAGGGCAGAATATCATGGAGAAGCAAGTAGTGAAACAAAACTGCTCAACTCATGAGCCAGGAAGCAGAAGAAAGAGGAAGAGATGGAGGCCCCAAAATCCCGTTTGAGGGCACACCCCTAATAACCTGAAAACTTCTCACAGGCCCTACCTCTTAAACGTATTATCATCTCCCAACAGCCCCACCCTGGGGACCAAGCTTTTAATGCATAGGTCTTGAGGAACATTCAATATCCAAACCATAGCAATACCATTTTACTCTTCAAAGATCCAGGTACAGAAGATAACGACTATGAAGATAAAGGGATAGAAATTGAGATATTGACCAAAGATATATATGTAATATATGTTGGTAAGAGAAGGGCACTCTGATTATGATGACAAATTTGAGCAGTGACTGGACATAAGTGAGGGAGTAAGCTGTATGTATGTCTGCAGGCAGAACTTTTCAGGCCATTTACTTTTAGTAGTACAGTGCATATGTGTGGTGTGTGTAAAAAATCTGTAAACCTTCAGTGAGAAAGAATGAGGAAAATACCTACTTATTCTACTAGTGGAATTGTAATTTGCATGTATCATTTTTCATTGTTTAAAATATAAAACAAAGTGTGCTGTCACTCAAAAATCCAAAATTCATTAATTATGAATGTCATCTACAAGCAAATTGAACATGATGCAATGTTCAAGGGGATGCTAGGACCCCCTTTCATGGACAGTCTCATAAATGGTCAAATCCTTGAGTGACCTCAGATTAAATGATTATCACAGTCCTTGGACACAGTAATCACTTAAAATGTCCCTTGTAAATTATTATTGGTGGTACTGTGTTATTACTACTAGTGTTATTCCTATTGGTATTATTGTAGAATCGCCAGTTCCATTTCACACCCTATGTGCATCTCTAATGAAACTCTAGAGACCCAAAATCACCTCAGACTTTAGGAAAATATGTATTAATTAATTACACATACATAATACAATTTCATATATGTAATATCAATGATATTTAAAGCCATAGTAGGTCAATTTACATTCATATAGTCTTTTCTCTTCGTGTTCTTTCATTTAGAGTAATGTTTTTGAGGATCGGGCATGTTGTTCCATTTCTAAGCAGTTCATTCCTCTTTATTTCTAATCAGTATTTTATTGTGTATGAACCCTTTATATGAAATTTCTAGGAAAGGCAAATCTATAAAGACAGAAAATATATCAGTGGTAGCCAGGGTCAAGAAGGTGAACATAAGGATGGACTGTATCAGAGAACTTTTGGGCATGACAGAAATATTCTAAATTGGATAATGGTAATGGGTCATGACTGTATAAATTTTCTAGAAATCATTTAACTATAGTTACAATGAATAAACATTTGTGTGTGTGTGTGTGTGTGTGTGTGTGTGTGTGTGCATGCGCGCATGTGCACGCTGCTAGGGATTAAACCCAGGGGCATTCTACCTCCAAGCTACACGCCAAGTCCTATTTTATTTTATTTAGAAACAGGGTCTCGTTAAGTTGTTGAAAGCCTTGTCAAGTTGCTGATGCTGACATTGAACCTGCAATCCTACTGTCTCAGCCTCACAAGTACTGGGATTTCAGGCACGCACCATCACACCTGGTATGAATGAATTTTATGACATGTAAATTATACCTCACTTAAGCTGTTAAATAAAATAAAGGGAAGTAGGAATGAAGCACTTGCCCTGCCTTTCCTGAAGGAACTATTTTTCAAGAGAACCAAATTGCTGATAAGAAAAAAATTTTATAGAAAAATTCTAGCTGATGAATACAAAAGAATGACAATATTAAAAACTACCAATTTTGTCATCCCTAATGAAAAGATGGATCTCAGTGGATGATGAGGACATTATAATGGAGGAATCAGGCGGATGATGCCTGGAGGCAAATGACCAATCTCAGCATCACTAAAGACAGACATTTTATGCCACCTGATGTGATGCAGTAAATACACAGCACCAACTATCAAGAATTCTTGCCAAATAACAACATAAAATAAGCACGAATCTAATCAAACCTCTAGGTCTAATTACCAACTTATATAATATAAGTGATAAACAAGTTAAACTAAACTTTAATGAAGCAATCGGGAAAACTGAACTGTAGGACATTCTAAAGGTTCTGTTTTTCTAACAAATACTTAGCATTAAAAACAAAAGAAGGGCCGGGCGTGGTGGCGCACGCTTGTAATCCCAGTACTGTGGG
>PVJS01003138.1:55504-78017 GCA_004027185.1 Glis glis
CAAAAAAAAAAAAAAAAAAAAAAAGAAGGGTTGGACACTATTGCATTTAGAAAAAGAAACTAAAGAGATAAGTAGGCATATATAATATGTGATGTCAAGACACAAAGACAAAATGTCTTTTTACAGTTAGTTTCTTGATATCAGAAAATTCTCACTAACCCATAAGCTCCATGAAAACAGACAATGTGCTGGCCCACTTTCTCCCTGTACACTCAGAGTCTAGCATGGTGCCAGGTTCCATGTTGCTGCATTGCTAGAATTTCAGCAATGGGGCAGGAAGGGAGGCAGTGTGAAGGGGACAGTTGACGATGATGATGCCCAATATGTACAGCCTTTTGAGCCACAGTTATGTGTTAGACCAATCTGGTGATCCCAGAGTCCTTTCTAATTTTAAAGATATATAACATATTTTCATTTCACATCCAGAGTTCGAATAACTTTACCCCAAGTGTACACTTTTGCATTGCTGGTCTCACAAATAGTTGTATCTTTTTGTAGTTGATTTGTAGTATTTTGAAAAATTTACTGTTATCCACAGCCTTGAAAAAATGTGTCTTTTGCTGGGCATGGTGGCACACGCCTGTAATCCCAGTACTTGGGAGACTGAAACAGGAAGCAGGTTCAAGGCCAGCCTAAGAAACTTAGCAAAACCCTGTCTTAAAATAAAAAATAATAAGAGACTTGGGGTATAGCTCAGTGGTAGAGCACCCTGGGTTCAATCCCTAGGACCACAAAAAAAAAAGAAAGAGAAATGTCTCTTTCAAATAATTTATTAATATTATGAATATAATACAAAATGCAAAGACATACATATTATGCTACAATTACTTTGATCTTCTATTATTTAGTCTTTTGAGTTGTAATTCACTGAAGTTAAAGACATAGTTTTGTTTGCAGGAAAAAATTCTACCTAACATAATCTTTATCCTTATATCGCAAATACTCCATACCATCTTAACCAAAAAGAAATTTAAATAATTCTTCATTTTCCATAGGCCAAAACAGAAAGAGGAATAATTCTCAGCCTCTCTACAGCAAATAACTTTTTCATTATTTCCAGGTATATTCTGACATTCTAAAAAGTATAAAAGTTTTAGCTCAAGATTTTTGAAATTCTATTAGACTATTTTAAACTTTTATTTAACACAGGATTAAAGAACACATGAATGATAAACTCTAAAATGTCTTAGAATCAGGAATTTAAAAGTTAAAAACTTACACTCAAGCTGTGCAACCACATCTCCAGGGTCTACTGCTTCAGGGAACACCTAGATGGAAGGACACAGGGGGCACAGGGTGGGAAAATGAAGTGAAAGGAAGACATATATAAGACCAGCTTTGGTTTTTATCCCTTCGTAGTCACAAAATATTATTCCACTCATGAAATCTGTCATTTCATCTCTGCTTCCCATGATTACTACAAAAAGATTTTACAAATAAATTTTAGAGCTGGCTCTGACTCCCTCTCCAATTTGATGTGCTAGCGCTCTTCTTCCTATTTGTTCTCATGATCATATTGGCCTTCTTGGTGTTCCTCCAACTCATCAAGTTTATTCTCAATAAGAAGACTTTATATTTTCCTATTTCTCTATGTAGAATGCTTTTTCCCTAGACCTTCAAATAACTGACACAGTGTCATAATCCAGGGTCATTTTAAATGATATTCTCTTCTTTGACCACCTGTTAAAATAGATTATCCCCAATTCCCTCACCCTTTATTTATTCTATTCATGCACTTATTAAGCTCTAAAAGGGGAGGATTTTGCCATATGTTTACCATATGTCTTTAGTATTGAGAACAGTCTATGAAACAGAGCAGGTACTGGGTAATTATTTGTGGAGAAAATAAAAAAAGAATGAAGAAAGGAAGGGAGGGAGAAAAAAAGAAAACAGAAGAAATATGATTGGTAATAATCAAAAGCAACAGTTTAGAAAGAAACAAAGAGAGACAGAGAGAAGTACCCTAAAACAATCATAAGTAAGACATGATATATTCTTACCTATTAATGACTTCTTTCTTTTTATGAAAATTATTATTTAGAACTCAAGGTGCTATGTTTTATGAAAAAACATTCTAAGACAATTTTAGAAGCAAACTGATTCATCAGGGGAAAAAGTCAATTGATTCAATGCATAATATAGTGGGTATTTATTTTTAATTTATTTTAGATTTAAGATACAGCTTTCATTCTGAATTAAACCAAAGCACATAGTCAGCAACAATAATTTGTGTTATGTGCTTTTATCCAATAATTGCAACCACCTTGATATTTTTAGTTTGGTAATACCTGATTTGATATTTAAACTCACCTTTTCAAACACCATTCTGGCATTGAAGACCAGTGGAAAAGTGGCTGGGACACATTGTGTCTTTTTGTATTGGCCAAACACACAGATGCTAAGATAGATATCCTCCTTGTCCTTCAGCACCACTCCTGGACAAGTTACCTGAAAGAAATTAGATAAATGGATAGAACTGCTTTATAAATTCCCTAAACTATCATACTAAAATAACTTATGGAATATTACATAAAAACAGTAGTCTGGTAATCTAATAAAATTTCTCACAAATAAAAAAAGGAGGGATGAAATTCAAGTGTTAACAGAGTCAAATGAAATGCCTTTATACTTTTCATTGCTCTGAAAAATCTACAATTTTCCATCTGGTTATTTGTGCCGCATTTGAAGCTCTATGTACAGGCTCTTGGGACAGACACTAATATTTTTAAACAGTCAGCCTTAGGCTCCACTTTATGGTGAATGCTGACATAAAGTTATTCAGCACCATTTAATCACAAAAAAGGATTAACACTCAGCAGAAATGAAACATTATACTAGAGGACCAAAAAAAATGCTGATGAAAAGCATAAATCTGATCTCCATCACCCTAAATAGCAGTCCATACATAACCTCATCAAAAGCATTATGACAAAAAAGCAATGCGATAGCTTCAAAGCTGGCGAGTTGAAAGTTTGCAACCCAATGAAGTAGTTTTTAAATATTAAAGTGCATTAATTATCATCATTATTACTGACAGAAAGTATACGCAGAAAAAGTGGAGTTTCTAAATAATATATGGTACAGTCTATCCAGTGCCTACCATATTCCAATGCTAGTGAATAATCACACTCTTAACAGGACATTAAAGATTCCCTGAGATTTGAGAACTACATAGCAATGTTATCCAATATCCCACACCCTAACAATACATTCAATGGATCTGTTTTTGTTCTTTGAACACACATTACTTTCTTGCCCCATGTTCTTCCACTAACTGCATAACGCAATGAAATATAATGTAAAGAGTGATAACTTCTTATTACTCTATTCCATCTCTTCCCACTTACTCCTACTACCCAACAAGGCACACATCAACTGCCATCTCTTATACAAAACTTGTAGATTCACCAGCTGCCATTATTCAGTTCAATCTAGTTTGGACATTTATTATGAATTTATTACACACAAGTAAATATGTTTTAGATTCTAGAATCATTTTGAAGTTCTTTTAAAGAGAGATAATTATCTACATGCATTTTAATAGAGGGGATAGGTCTCACTTATTTGATTATAAATTTGATGAGGACAAAAATTTTATTTTATCATTTATATCTAAAGAAATGGACTTTTAGTATTAAAATGCTTTGAGATTATCTAGTTCAGCTCCAGAAATTTTATATATGAAAACAGCAGAACCCCCCAAGAAAGTTTAGGTGACCTACTAACTTAGAGTGACAAAGTAAATGAGCCATATGAATAAATTAATGCATTCAAGCTAAAAGTATTTCCTCTAAAATCAGGAACAAGACAATGATGCCCACTATCACCTTCCTATTCATGGAATTCTAGCCAGAGCAGTAAGGCAAGAGAAGGAAATTTAAGGGATACAAATAGGGA
The DNA here is from genome assembly GCA_004027185.1 of Glis glis. Classification (NCBI taxonomy): domain Eukaryota; kingdom Metazoa; phylum Chordata; class Mammalia; order Rodentia; family Gliridae; genus Glis; species Glis glis. The sequence goes on from PVJS01003138.1 coordinate 59,402, forward strand.
AAGAAGAAGTGACATCATCTCTATTTGGAGATGATCCTACACTTAGGAGAGCCAAAAAAGTCAACCAGAAGACTTCTAGTGCTGATAAACTCAGCAAAGTAGCCAAATACAAAGCCAACATACAGAAATCAATAGCTTTTCTATATACCAACCACAAATCTGCTGAATAAAAAATCCAGAAAACAGTTCCATTCCCAACAGCCTCAAAAATAAAACAAAATACTTAGGAATAAAGCTAACCAAGGAAGTAAAAGACCTCCACAATGAAAACTATAGAACACTGAAGAATTAAATTGAAGAAAACCTTTGAAGGTAGAAAGACCTCTCCACTGTTCTCAAAAAAGCAGAAAAAAATACTGTCAAAATGGCCCACACTACCAAAAGGAACCTACAGAATCAATACAATCCCTATCAAAATACCAATGTCATTCTTCACAGAGCTAGAAAAAACAGTCCTAAAATTCATGTAAAAGAACAAAAGACCCACAAAAGAACCATGCTGGGAACATCACAATACATGATTTTAAATTATATACTACAGAGCTATACTAACAATAACAGCATGGTATTGGCACAAAATCAGACACATAGACCAATGGGATAGAACAGAACATACAGAAACAAATCCTTACACTTATAGCCAGTTGATTTTTTACAAAGGAGCCAAAAACATACGCTAGAGAAAAGATAGCCTTTTTCTTTTTTTTTTTTTTTTGCAGTACCGGGGATTGAACGCAGGGGTGTTCTACCTCCACGCTATGCCCCCGGCCCTATTTTTTATACTTTGTTTTGAAACCGGGTCTCATGAAGTTGCGGAGGGCCTCACTAAGGAGAGAGAGAGAGAGACAGCAAGAGACCTGAGGCTGGCCGCGAACCCGGATCCTCCGGTCTCCGCCTCCCAAAGTACTGGGATTACAAGCGTGCGCCACCACGCCCGGCTTAAAATAGCTTTTTTCAACTACTGATGCTGAGAAAACTGGATACCTATATGTAGAAGAATGGAATTATACTTCAATCTCTCACCCTGCGTAAGAGTCAACTCAAGATGAATCAAAGACATAAAAATTTAGCAAAAAACTGTTCAATTACTAGAAGAGGGCATAGGACCAACTCTCCAACATATAGGCACTGGTAGAGATTTCCTCAATAATACCCCAAAAGCACAGGAAATAAAACCAAGAATCACTAAATGGGATGGCATCAAATTAAAAAGCTTCTGCACAGCGAAGGAAATAATCAAGAATCTGAAGCGAGAGCCTACAAAATGGGAGAAAATCTTTGCTAGCTACTCCTCTGGTAGAGGACTACTATCTAGAATAAAGAACTCAAAAAATTAACATCAAAAAGTCAAATAACCCAATCAAAAATGTGCAATTGAACTGAACAGACACTTTTCTAAAGAAGATATACAAATGGCCGACAAATATATGAAAAGATGTTCAACATCATTAGCAACTAGGGAAATGCAAATCAAAACTACACTGAGGTTCCATCTAACTCCTGTTAGGATGGCAGTCATCAAGAACACAAACAATAATAAATGCTGGCAAAGATGTGGGGGATTAAGAACTCTTATATACACTGTTGGTGGGAATATAAATTAAAACAACCACTATGGAGATTAATATGGAGGTTTCTTAAAAAACTAGGAATGGAACCACCATATGGCCCAGCTATGCCACTCCTCCATATCCTTCCAAAAGAAGTTAGAGTACTATAGCTATACATGCATACCCATGTTTAGAGCAGCACAATTCACTATAGCCCAATTATGGAAACAACCTAAGTGTCCATCAACAGATGAATGGACAAAAAAAATATGGTATATACACACATGTAGTTTTACTCAGCCATAAAAAGTACAAACTTAGGTTATTTGTAGGAAAATGAATGGAACTTGAGAACATTATGCTATGTGAGATCATCCAGTCTCAGAAAGTCAAGGGTCATATGTTTTCTCTCATATGTGGAAAGCTAGAGAGAAAATAGGAAAGTAAAGGGACTTCAGATAAAAGAGAAGAGAGACCAGTAGAAGAGTAGACGGGGATGCAGGGAGAGGGTGGGGAGAAAAGGAGGCTTGAAGAAGGAAACAGATCAAATAATGTTACACTCACATCTGAAGGCATCACCACCAATCTCACTCACATGTATGCGGGGGTGGACTCCAGGGGAAACACACCAAGGGATGTGTATATATAAATGTCTCGCTTTGAATATCACTACATTGTTGAGTTATAATGCATCAATACAATATTTTTAAAAGCCCAAAAAGTATGTAAAATTTTTAAAGTCCTTAGAGCAATACCTGACAGAGTATTCATCAATATTAGCTATTGTTATTGTTAGTTCAAAAATTATATCACCTACCATCTTAACATAGACTATTTCATTGAGTAAATGACTAAGACTTCATGTTCCTTTGCACACAGCAGTCAGGATTACATTTTGTGCCAGCTATTTGACTAGATTCCCCCCTTACTCTATTTTCCATTTTTACCCTAATTTATTTGCAACTGATCATTAAAATCAACATTTCCAGCAAATATTCTGTGTGTATCATTTCCTACTCTGCCTCATTAAAACCAAAATTGTCATTGTGTTCCCCTAAATCTGTGCTTTTCAACACAGTAGCTGCTATCCACATAGCCTATAGCTATGGCTAGTCCAACTTGAGATGGCTTGTACGTGTAAGATAGATACCGGGTTTTGAACATATGTTTTGGTACAAAACATATGTAAAGTATCTCAATAATTACTATATTGATTATATATTGAACAGATCATATTTTGAATATATTGATTTAAATAAAATAATACTATTAAAATAATTTTATCTACTACTTTTAGCTTTTATAGTGTAAGCACTACAAAATTTAAAAGTACATCCTCAGCTCAAATTTGAGGCTGTTATATTTCTATTGGACAGCACTGCTCCAATTGTACTCCCTGGAACTGCTGAGTTTCTTTCCAATTTGTAAGAGATGCAAGAAGGCAGGGCTTCTTTTCCCATCTACAATGCCACAGATTCTGCCATTTTTTTTAAACAACACTCAGCAGCTTTCCACAAAGAAAGCAGGAAAAGGAAGGTTAAAGAATATCAAATTGGACAAATAGAAAATAATAAGGTGATTGACTTAAACTATATTCTTGGCAACTTAAAAAGTCATAAACATGTTCAGGGCTCTGCTTATACCCAGGAATGGGCTGAGAGAGATGTAATCTCTCACCTCTGGCTGGCCTGAGGTGAGAGAAGGCTAAGGCCAAGTTCTACACTGCCTGCCAGGGATAAACATCCCCCAGCAGGCACCCAGAGATCCACAGCAAAGCTAAGAGACCTACTGGTTCAAGGAAGGAAATATCAGTCCAGGCTTTAGTAGATCATAAGACTGACTAAGCAAAGACTTCGGTGGCGACACATGACTAAGAAGATACATTTACACAGTTAGTTCAGGAAAGTAACCAAACAAACAAAAAGCAACAACACAGCAGCAGAAATAATAAAACTGAGGAATGTGGGAGCTTGGTTTACAGAATTCTACACTATGTTATTTCTATTTAAGCTGTTCTGTTTTCAAAAAAAATTACAACATACAAATAAATAGAAAGTATGGCCCATACACAGAAAAAGAAAAAGCAGTCAACAGAAACTGTCCCCGAGGAAGCCCAGAATTTAGGTTTATTAAACAAAGACTTTAAATTTTTTATATATAAAGGAACAGAGGAAATATTGTCTAAAGAGCTAATGGAAAGTATATCAGTGCTATGTCGTCAAGTAACAAATATCAATACTGAGATAAAAATTATATGATAAAAGGACCAAAGAGAAATTCTAGAATTGGAAAAGCACCAAACTGGAATGATAAATTCATTACAGAAATTCAAGAGCAGATATGAGCTGTCAGAATAAAGAATTAAAAAACCTGAAAATGTGTCAATTACAGTTATGGAGTCTGAGGAACAAAAAAAGAAAAAAGAATGAAAACAAAAATGAACAGAATCTCAGAGAACTGTGGGACATTATCAAGTACAGCAAAAATACATATAATGGGAACACCAGATGGAGAGGAAAAAGAGCAAGAAAAAATATTTCAAGAAATAATGGATGAAAACTTCTAAAATTTAAGCAAAATCAACACATCCAATAAGACCAAAGACTTCGTAATACACACACTATAATCATTTTTCAATAGAAGAGAATTATGAATTTCTCAAGAACAAAGAATCTTGAGAGCAAATAGAGAAAAGTGATTCATCAGGTCCCAGGAATCCTTGATAAGAATGAACATGAAGCCATAAAGAAGTGGGATGACTTACTTGAAAGAAGAAAACTTTCAAACAATAATTCAATATCCAGAAAAAAAAGTATTCAAAAAAGAATGAGAATTAAGAGATTCTCTGATAAACAACTGGGAAAATTCGTCACTAGCAAAATCCTACAAGAAATAATAAACAGAGTACTTCAGGTTGAAATGAAAGGATACTAGAGAGCTAATAATATGCACGTGAAAAAAATAAAGAGCACAGTGAAGGAAACTATATAGGTTAAATATTAAAAATACATAAATGCATTTTCTCATTTCTTTTATCTTATATAAAAGAAAACTTCATAAAGCAACAATTATAGAGCTAAACTAGTGGGCTTATATGTACAAAGAGGCAATTTTTTTATGAGAATACTATAAAAAAGGGGAGAGGAAATAGAACAAAATAGAAGATAAGGTTTTGAGTGCTACTGAAATTAAGTTGGAATTAACCCATTCTCGATTATTATAAATTAAAAGATCAATTGTGAACCTCAAAACTACAAAAAATAAAAACTCAAAAAATTAAATTGGTACAACAGAAAATAGTTAATACAAAAGGTAGTAATGGAGGAACAGAGAAACAAGACATGAAGCCGGGCGTGGTAGTGCACACTTGTAATCCCAGTACTTGGGAGGCTGAGACAGGAGGATCCCAGGTTCGAGGCCAGCCTCAGCTACTTAGTGAGACCCTCTGCAATTTAGTGAGACCCTGTTTCAAAAATAAAGAATAAAAATCGGGCTGGGGGTGTAGCTCAGAGGTAGAATGACTGGGGCTCCATCCCCAGTACCACCAAAAAAAAACAAAGAAAAACAAGACATGAGATATACAGAAAATAAATAGCAAAATGACAGTGGTAAATCTACCTTACCTGTGACTATATTAAAGGGACATTGATTGAACACTCCAATCAAAGACAGACACAGGCAGAATGGGTTAAAAGCTATCATCTAGCATCTTATCCTTGGAGGTGAACACAGGAATACATCTGGAATGCAAGATGCCAGGCTCCAAGGTTCTTCCTAGAGGCAAGCACCAGAAGCACTCAGAAAGGAAAGAAACTATGTTCACTGAGGAACAACTAGATTTGAACATCTTGTTGGTTCTCTAACCTTCAGTTCTACTTCTTTTGACTCTTTGTCTGTACAAAGGAGAGAGAAAAGCTAGACACTAAGGGCCACAAGTGTTGTAATGATTTGTAATGATTCCTATACTTGGGAATACTTCACAGCAGTAAGGAACAAACTATAGAGATAAACACAACAACATGTGTAGCTTCCAAAACATTAGGCTGGGTGAAACCACCACAACAAAAAGCTACAAAAGACTACTTTTGAGATTCAGAGAACAATACTACAAAAGTAGAGCTTTTTTTTTTGCATACTGAGCAATTTGATCTAATGGAAATTAAAAGGTGTTAGAATCTGCCTCAGACTCAAGATCCAACTGACCTTCCCTTGTTTCTGCCCCTGGGGGCACAGGGACAGCTTTCTGCCCAAAGTCCAAAATCACCAAAGAAGAAACAATTAGCTTTAGTTCCCTCTCGAGTTTTCATTAACTAAAGCTTAAAGAATAAAAATAAAATGACTAAAAGATATACTGTGCAATCACTAATCATAAGAAAGCTGCAGTGGTTATCTTAATATGATATAAAGTAGACTTCAGAAAGAGAAAGATTACCAAGGATAAAGTGGAACATTTCTGATTAATTAAAAATCTGATTGATAAGACATAACAAAATTAAATATGTAAGTACCTAATTATACAGTGTCAAAGTAAATAAAGCAAAAATTATATAACTGAATTTAAAGACTTCTCTCTTAGTAATTGATAAGATAAGCAATCAAGTAATCATTAAAGATACAGAAGATGTAAACAACATTCAGTAATTTTACCTAATTGACATTTACAGTATTCCATCCAACAACAGGATACACATTTCTTTCCAAGTGTACATGAAAATACTCACCAATATAGATGATCTCATAGGCCATAAAACAAATCTCAATAAACATAAAAGAACTAAAATAATGCAAAGTATATTTTCTCACCATGGAGGAGATAAATTAAACTCAATAATGGGAAAGTATCTGGAAAATATACCTAAGTATTTGGAAATTAAACAACACAGTCCTAAGACACTCATGGTTCAAAGAATAAATTATAAGACAAATTATAAAATGCTTCCAACTACATAAAATGAAAAGACAGTCTATCAATGTGGTAGGATATATATGATTCACTTCTAAAAGGTATACTGTAGCATTAAATCTTAGAAATTCCCATTAATTTTTTTCTTTAGTAAGATACTTAATAAAATGTAAGTTTCATTCATGATAAAAGCTGTCAGAAATGTAGGAACTGAAGAAAATTTCTTCAACTGATAAAGAATATCAATGAGAAAGCCTAAATCTGGCAACAAAGGTACTTAATCTTGAAAGACTGAATGCTTGTTCCCTAACAGCAAAAAGTGAAGGATGTCTACTCTCAACACCTCTACTCCACAATGTTCTCTAAGTTCTAGCCAGTGCAAAAGGACAAGAAAAAGATTTATTTGTGCTTGTTTGTTTGTTTGTTTGTTTGTTTTTATGATACTAGGGATTGAACCCAAGGGCTTTCTACCTCTGAGCTAGATCCCCAGCCCTATTTTATTTTTTATTTTGAAACAGGATCTCACTAAGTTGCTAAGGGCCTTGCCAAATTGCTAAGGCTGGCCTGAACCTACAATCTTCCTGTCTCAGCCTCCCAAGTACTGGGATTACAGGCATGAGCCATCATACCCAGCTAAGAAAAAGATGTGTTAAAATGAAAGAAAATTCTTACAGATTGAAAGGAAGAAGCAAAACAATATATTTTCAGACAACATAATTGTGGCCTATTACAAATATGCTACATGAAATAATAAGAAAAAAGTAAAGTCATAAGATATAAGGTCAAAATACAAAAATCAATTTTTATCATTACATACTGGTAATGACACTTAATGTTTTTAGAACTACCATTAATAACAGCATCAAAAAACTGAACCACTTATGTATAAATTTAACAAAATATGTATAAAATGTGAATACTGAAAACTATAAACCTCACTGGAAGAAAATATAAATCTGAATAAATGGAAATACATAACAGCTTCATGGGTTAAAAGACTCAGTACTGTCAAGGTATCAATTCTCCAAAATTTATCTCCAATTTCAATGTCATTTTAAGCACTAAGCAAGCTAAGAATATTGACAAGATAAATTCACTTCAAATGAAAATTAATTTACACAATCTGAAAATTTCAAAAATAATGTTGAGAATCCTTTACCTAGTAAGAAAAATACTCCATAAAATGATTTTAAAATGAATTTAAAACAAGTAATAATGAAAAGAATTAGCAGATATTTAAAAAGACTAAATGGGAATCTTGAAAATGTGTTCGCTCAAGTTAAAAATATCAATACAAGAGATAAGAATTAAATTAATAAGTAAATAATAATTTAACACTGAAAGCCAGGTGTGGTGGCACACACCTGTAATTCCAGTACTTGGGAGGCTGAGACAGGAGAATTACAGGTTCAAGGGCAGCATGAGGTAACTTATGGAGACCCTCTTTCAAAATAAAATATAAAATAGGCCTGGGGGTATAACTCAGAGATAGAATGCTCCTGGGTTCAATCCCCAGTACCACAAAACAAGAATAATAATAATAAATTAATACTTAATACTTAAGAATAAGAAGATAAAAAGATATTTTACATACACACACACACACACACGCACTTAGGAAACACAGAGAATAGATAAAAGTTCTAGCATATATCTGACAGCACTCTCAGAAGAAAAGATAAGAGAGAACAGGAGAAACAATATTCAAAGATATGTGAGAATTTTCCAGAGCTAAAGAAACCATAAATTCTCAGATGGAAAGTATATACCTAGTGCAAAAAAATGGAAATAAATCCACAGCTCTATATACATCACAGTGTACTGAAATATATCAAAGATAAAGTAAAAATACATAATCTTAGTGAAGAGTTTACTATATCTCCATTACAAACTGTTAGATCAGGCAGACAAAAAACTTAATATGGAATTAAATGTATTTCGGTGTAAGCTTGATGTCATAATGACAGAACAAATGATCTAATTTTCAAGTAAACAGCATTTCTAACAAGTGAATAAATATTAGGATGAAAAGGAAATAAAAATAGTCACTATCATATAGACCTTGTTCACTACCTATGATGGCTAAGTTAACATGTCACCTTGACTGGGTTAAGAGATACTCAGATAGTTGATAAAATATTATTTCTGGGTGTGTTTGTGAAGGAGTTTCCAGAAGAGATTAATATTTGTATCAGTAGACTGAATTAAAGGTCTGCACTCACCAATGTGGGCAGGCATTATCTAATCTGTTAAGGTTCAGGATAGAATAAAAAAGCAGACAGGCAATTTTGCTCTCTCCTCTTGAGCTGGGACATTCATCTTATACCTCTGGACAACAAAACTGCAGGCTCTCGGGCTATCATACTCTGGGTCGTACACGATTGGCTCCTCTGGTTCTCAGGCCTCTGGACTCAGATTGAATTACACCACCAGCTTGCCTACTTCTCCATCTTGTAGACAGCATATCATGGGATTGCTCAGCCGCCATAATCAATACCCAAGACAAATGCCCTCTTTATTTATCTATCTATCTATCATCAATCTATATTATTGGTGCTGTTTCTCTGGGCCCTGATACATTATCCCAGTGCAATAAATTAAAATGCCACACAATAAAAGATAACATGTATGTATATGTGTATATGCATACTGCCTGTGTGTTTGGGAGGTGGAGTGGGAGAGTGTTATGATTTGGATTCAGAATGTCTCACAAAAGGCCCTTGTATTGGAAGCATGGTCCCCAGGTGCAGCGCGGTTTAGAGGTGAGGTACGGCTGAGGAAGTCGGTCTCTTGGGGCATGGCCTTGGGGACTGTATTTGTCCTGGCTCCTTTCCCTCTATCTCTCTGCTTCCCAGCAGCCATGAGCAGAGCAGCATTCCTCCACCGTGCCCTTCCTCCATGATGTTTGCCTTTGAGCCTGATGACCATGGATTGGAATTCTGAAACCATGAGCCAAAATAGACCTTTCCTCCTCTAAATTCTTCTTGTTAGGTATTTTGGTCATAGCAACAAAAAGCTAACTAAAAAAGAAGTAGGTACCCAGAGTGAGGCCACTGCTGTGACAATACATTACCATGTGGCTTAGGAGCCTTTGGGTGTGGTTTGTGGGAGGATTTTGGAAAGGTTTGGAGATTCAGGCTAAAGAAACCTTAAAATGTTGTAAGCAGAGCATAATAGGAAATTCTGTGGGAGCTCCCTCTCTTGGGAATCAACTAGAGGCCATTCATGTTATGTTTTGGCAAAGAACTTACCTACATTTTGTTCATGACATGAGGTTTTCTATGAGGCTAAATATAAAGGTAATGGACTAATGAATCTGGCAGAGGAAATCTCATGGCAAAATAGTACTCAGATGGTGGCATGGGATTACCAAAAAGCCATGTTTACTGTGACAATTGGAAGCAGAAAGCAGAAGGGGAAGATTTTTTAAACTTGCAGTTTGGGCAGAAAAGCACATGTAAATTTGGGGCCAAGGAAGATGCCGGTTTTTGAAGAGGTTATCACTACTAAAAAGAAGTTAAGTACCTTGAGGGCATCTCAAGAATTGGCCAGACCCACCCATCTCAGGCTCAAGGGCATGAATTTAAGCATAAATGTGAAAACTCATTTGAAAGGCATTGCTTTAAAGATACCTTGGGGGCACCTTACTCACACAGGGGTGCCTAGGAAATTGTTTCCCCAGGATTCATTTCACCACACTCAGCTACTCCGACACTCAGAGACTACTGCAGCCGTGGTCCAGGAGTGCTGGGCCACTGCTTGAGCTGGCAGCAGACCCTGGCATAGTCCACATGTTGCTCGTTTTGCAGGAATGCAAAATGCTGGAGTTACAGGTCATGGAGACTTCCACAGATTTCAAAGAAAGGCCTGGAATGTCAGTCCATGTGTGTCAGGGTCAGAATCACTGCAAGCAGTCCCTGAGAGGCTGATGCATGAAGCTGTGAGAGTGAAGTAAAAAACACCAGGAACATCAGTGAGAGAAGCTGCAGGCTGCAAACAGTCAGCCTAAAAGAGGCTATGTGAGCTGCAACCAGCAAGGCCATGGGGCGGGTCTGCCCAAGCCCTGTGGAGCACACATCTCGCCACTGTGTGCCCCAGATGCTGGATGTGGAACTACAGGACTTAATACTGCCCAGCTGGTTTTGGTCTTGCTTTCCTCACATTCCTCCTTTCTATGCCCCTATTCCTCCCTCTTGGAATGGGAATGTTTACTGTGTCATTGTATACTGGATGTAAGTAACTTGCTTTTGATTTCTACAGGGGCTCGCAGCTAAAAGTTCACCTTTAGTCTCAGAGGAGACTTTTTTTTTTTTGCCGTACCGGGGATTGAACCCAGGGGTGTCCTACCACCGCGCTACACCCCCGGCCCTATTTTTTATCCTTTATTTTGACACCAGGTCTCACGAAGTTGCAGAGGGCCTCATTAAGGAGAGAGAGAGAGACAGGGAGAGAGAGAGAGAGAGAGCTGAGGCTGGCTGCGAACCTGGATCCTCTGGTCTCCGCCTCCCAAAGTACTGGGATTACAAAGCGTGCGCCACCACGCCCGGCTTCAGAGGAGACTTTGAACTTGGACTTTTGAGCAATCCTGTAATTGTTAAGACTATTAGAGATTGACTGAATTAATTTTTTATTGTGAGATGGGCTTAAGTTTTGGGGGGTGCAGGGCAAAGTGTTAGAATTAGGATCTGAAATGTCTCCCCGAAGGCTCATGTGTCAAATGCATGGCTCCCAGTGCAGCAAGATTCGGAGGTGGGGCATGGCTGGAGGAAGTAGGTCACTGGGGCACGTCCTTGGGGACTGTATCTGCCCGAGCCCTTCCCTTTTCTCTGTTTCCCAACTGCCAGGAGCTGAGCAGCTTTCCTCCACCAAGCTCTTCTGTCAAGTTGTTTCTGCTTTTGAGCCTACTGACCGTGGACTGAGACTCTGAAACTATGAGCCAAAATAAACCTTTCTGCCCCTAAGTCATTCTTGTCAGACATTTTGGTCACAGCACTGAAAAGCTGACTAACACAGAGGCATGTATAGACATAAATAAACTATGCATTTGGTGGTTAAAATAAACTCTTAAATAGCTCATAAACTATAGTAGAAATTACAATAAAAATTATAAACTGTATGGAGCCAAATAGATTTAAAACAATATTATCACTACTTTTGATATACTAATTAAGCAGCACTTGGAAGGAAGTCAAGTGCCTTAGAGCAGATATTACAATGAGGAACATAATAAGAAATGCAGAGGAATGATAAATACAACACTTAAAATAGCGATTAGGCAAAGGAAGAAGGAAGTAGGGATTTTATTACAGAGAAATATACAGGAGGCTTCATTTTTATCTGTAATAATTTGCTTCTTTTTTTGTTATGTTTTTTCTTTTGGTGCTGGTGATTGAACCCCGGAGTGTTCTACCTCTGAGCTACATCCCCAGCCCTTTTTATTTTTTGTTTTTGAAATAGGGTCTCACCAGGTTGCTTAGAGTCTTGCTACTTGCTGAGGCTGTCCTTGAACCTTGATCTTCCTGTCTCAGCCTCCCCAAAACAGAGATTACAGGTATGTGCCACCACACCCAGCATATTTGAATTCTTAAGCTGGCGGAGCAGGTATGTGGGTGTTCCTTATATTGTTCTTTATAACTTTTTATCTGTTTGAAATATTTTGAAATAAATGTTTTAAGAATAAAACTAAATAAATACATGACTAAAAAACTAAAATCTCATCTTTAAACACAAAAATAAAATATTAACTAATCAAATCCCTAAATAAAATATTAACCAGTCAAATCCAGCAAAACAGAGTAAAAGACTAAAAAGAATTTATCAAAGGAATGGAAAAAGTTGAACATCAAAAAATGTCCTTTATAACAGAATATGAGAGCAATATTATATGGCAATTTCCTTACACTGAAAAATAATTCAACAGTCAAGATATTTTAAAAATTAGGAATAAAAGATACTATATCAACTCAATAAAGGACTTACAGCCCATATTACATTGAACTGTATGTGAAATTGCAGGAATTTATTTTTAAGCAAAAAATGGTCTATTACCAGCAATTCCATACGATTCAATTTAAAATTACTAATGAAACTTCAGAAGAAAAGCTGGACATGCTGGCACATGCCTGTAATCCTAGTACTTGGGAGGGTGGGACAGGGGGATCACAGGTTTGAGGATAGCTTTAGCAATGTAGCCAAACTCTCAGAAACTTAGACCTGTTTCAAAACAAAAAATAAAAAAGGGCTGGGGGTATAGCTCACAGGTAGAATGCTCCTGGGTTCAATTCCCAGTATGAAGAAAAAAGGAAGAGGAGGAGGAGGAGGAGGAGGAGGAAGAAGAGGAGGAGATGATTGCCTTGTTATCTCTATTATTTAATATTATACTGGAGATTGCAGGCAATGACTTAAGTAAGGACCAGGAGGAAAAAGACAAAGGATTATACAGGAGAAGCTAAAACTGTATTTATTTGCAAACAACAAAAACAACAACATGGCCAGGCATGGTGGCACATGCTTGTAATCCCAGTACTTGGGAGGCTGAGACCAGAGGATCCGAGTTCGAGGACTGCCTCAGTTACTTAGTGAGGCCCTCCGCAACTTAGTGAGACCCTGTTTCAAAATAAAGAACAAAAATAGGGCTGGGGGAGTAGCTCGGAGGTAGAATGCCCCTGGGTTCAATCCCAGTACTGCAAAAAAACAAACAAACATGATTTTCTACATAAAAATGAAGGTAACTATTAAAACTAATGTGAAATTTTAGCAATGTTACTGAATCCAAAATTCAAGTGCAAAATGTGCAACAAAGATGCACACAAAAATTTTCATGTGAGCACAATTTGTAATATCCTCAAACTGGAAGCAATGAAAATATCCATCAACAATAGAATGGATAAATAAAGGATAGTACATTCATATATGGGAATTAAAATTACTATTGCCAGCCAGGTGAGGATGGTGGATGTCTATAATCCCAGTACTTAGGAGGCTGAGACAGGAGAATCACAGGTTTGAGGTGAGCCTCAGCAATTCAGCAAGACTCTAAGCAACTTATAGTGAGAATCTGTTTCAAAATAAAATAGGACTGGGGTGTAGCTTGGAGGTAGAATGCCCCTGGGTTCAATCTCTAGTAGAAAGAAAAAAATTACTATTGTCTCACAAAATCACATGAATGAATTTTTACAGTTATACATTAAAGAATTCATACTAGATAGATAGATGATAGATAGATAAATAGAAGATACATACATACATGCATACATACATACACACATACATACATAGAGCAAGCTAGATTTCAAAAGTTCAAACTATATTGTGAGAGATAGGGGAGGGGCAGGGAGGTAGGTAGAGTGGCTAGGAGGGAGGAAGCCCAGTAAAGCCATCTGGGGTACTGATAATATTCTAATTATTAGTGATTATGCACTTGTTATTTGTATACTTTCTAAATATATGCTACAATTCCATAAAAAGTTTATTTAAAAAATCAACAGCACATGATAAATACATACAATATATATCAATTAAATAAATATATTAAAATTTTTAAAAATCCATTCTTTATCATCAACAAAAACATTACAAAATGAAAAACTATATATATCATTACTAAAGAAATCAAAAGCAAAGTGAAAATATAAGCTACAATAAAAAGAGCTATGAAAATTACATTATATAATCAATAGATGTTTAGTGTCCAAAATATACTTTACAAGAAGAAAAAAACCATGTTCCTCAAGGGAAGAGGACATGAACTATGTAGTCACAAAAAAGGAAATTTTCAAGACCACAAATTGGAGTTGTGCAGCTACAATCCTAGGAATACCCAGAGCACAGCTAGAAGAGCCAAGAGAATCCCTTCTCGCCTAGACCTGTGGGAAAGAGCTTGGCCCTGCTGACACCTCTACTTTGTACTTTCGGTTTCCAGAATGTGAGAGAATGAATTTCTGTTGTTTTAAGCCACCAAATCTGTGGTAATTTTTCACAGAAGTGCTAGGAAACTAATATAATAACCTAAGACTCCATTTCTGAATCTTCTAAGAACTGAGTCTCCATTCTAAAATAATCAAAACGCTTCTTTTACAATAAATATTTCACAACTTATCTATGAATATAACTAAAAAATAAATCAATATCCTAACTGAAATATTGTAAAAACTATAGAAATAATTTATAAAATACATTTTTCTACATATGAATGCTTGGGCAGGACAAAGCTGGAAGGTATATCTGTACCTATACAGAATCTACGTGAAATTGAGAGTTTCAAATGGATGAAAGGTCACATACTGGCAACTCAAACCACAAGCAGTGCAGCCACTGCTGCCATGATTCTCAAAAAAATCAGTCTTAGCAGAGCTCCAAATAAAACGAGGTATACGCTTTCCTCAATTTACATGGAAATTCCTGAAAAATTCACTGCATTTTAAAACCTTTCCCATAAAAGGTTGTATTTGTACATAAAACAGATTATTTTTATTTGTTATATTATTGTTAATCTTTAATAATTATAAACAGGTTTTTCATCTATATATAGTATTACTCCATTTGTGGTTTCACTTTTTGTGGTTTCAGTTACCCATATTCAATCCCAGTTCAAAAATATTAAATGAAAATTTTCAGAAATAAACAATTTATAAGTTTGAAATTTCATGCCATTCTAGGTAGCAAAATGAAATACCACATTGTCATGTCCCATCCAGCCTGGGAGCTGACTCATTCCTCTGTTCAGAGTATCCATGCTGTATACACTACCCACACATCAGTCATTTAGTATCCATCTTGGTTATCAAATCGACTATTGAGATATAGCAGTGCTTGTGTTCAAGTAACTCTTGTTTTACTTAATATAACACTCCAGAGTAGTGATGCTGGCAATTCAAATATGCCAAAGAGAAGCCACAAAGTACTTCCTTTAATAGAAAATGTAAAAACTCTTGACTTAGTAAGAAAAAAAAAGTATTCCGAGGTTGCTAAAATCCAAGGTAAGAATAAATCTTCTATCCAGGAAATTTTGAAGGAGGAAAAAGAAATTCATGCAGTTTTGTAGTTGCATCTCAAATTGCAAAAGTTCTAGCCACAGCACAAGATAAGGGCTTAGTTAATATGGAAAAGACATTCAATTATATTATTTGGTACTATCTGCAGTTTCAGGTATCCACTGGGGGGTCTTAGAACATATCTTCCACCAATAAAGGGGGACTACTATATTCAGTGGGAAATCAAGTCATGCAGGATACCATAAAATTAATACCAATAGGACTCCCCAAGCACTATAAAAAACAATGGATGCCCAACAAATTTTTAAAATGGTCACTAGAGCATAGTACCTACCCTTGAGAATTGGCACATGAACACTAGGAGATCTGTGCAAATATACTCATTAGAACATTGTTGGTAAAACTGAAAAGTGGAAACTACTGGAATTTAGAAGTCCATCAATGGAGGAACAAAAATTAAATGACCTTATATAAACAAACAGCATTCCATAGCAATTAAGAAATTAACTAGATCTGCAAGAATCAATACAGAAAAATCTTAAAAACAGTGAAGTTGTAAAAGCAGGCTGCAAAAGAATGCATACAGTATGATGCTGTTTGTGTAAAATTTTAAAAGCACACTATAGCACATGATGTACATACACAAACCTATAAGACTCAATCACTATCCGGAGTATGAAAGGGAGGGAAGGGGGAGGGAATAGGGTGGGATTGGAGGGAGGGCTAAATGTGCAATGTGTGCATGTATGATGTTCATACCCTGATATATATCAAAATGTATAATTACAATGCACCAATAAATGAACATAAAAAAATAAAATAAAATTTTAAAAGCAAACAAAAAATAGGATAGGTATTATACAGACATACACAAACAAGTAATAGAAATACAAAAGCCTGAATGAAGAACACACACTCTAACTTCAGAATACTGGTTAGCCTAACTCAAGGAAGGGAGCAAAGAAAACTGGGTCAGAAAGAGGTACAAAAGAGGCCTCAACCATATCTGTAACGTTTTACTTCTTTTTAAAAAATTTTATTATTGGTGCATTATAATTATATACAGAAGTGGGATTCATTGTGGCATATTTATACATTCACATAATTTTGTAACAAAAATCTGCAGTAAACCTAAATTGCATCATCTGTTAAATGTGGGGAGTTCACAGTGTTCAGTATTTATATTTTTCTGCAAGTCTTAAGTATGTTATAATTAAAGTTTTTAAAAGTCTATATTCTAGGGAAATTTACCACCAATTGCGGCATGACTGACAGACATTACTCCACAGAATCCAGATAAAGATCACAAAGATAAACAAGTATTCAGATGAGTAGTGACCTACGTGGTTTGCCCTATTTGCTGTCATTAATTTTAGCTAGGTAATGAGGTAAAGTGAGTATATATTTTAAAAAAACTAGGAATTATATACAATTAACCCCAAACTGACTCAATTATGATACAAAAAACTGGCTAATATCATTGCCTAGGCATTGGGCTTTACTCCAATTTTCCCTTCTTCTTTCCCAAATAATCTCATCAAAATTAAAATACTAAATAATAAGGTAGAGAGATGAAACGGAAAAAATACTTCTTTTAAAAGATAATATGTTTCAAAAATTAAAGGAGTAAATGTTGAGAAATATAATTCTTTTGATGTTCTTTAAAAACAAGTCACACTTTCCTCCTAGAAATATATTTTCTCTCTAGTCATATGGCTCTGTTGGGCAACACAAAATGTTGTGTGATATATCCAAACCTTTCATATTTGCTATGTTTTTGGTCTCAGAATACCATAGTATTATACATGCTATACTTAGGAGGTCACCACTAATATAAGACTACAACAATGGAAACATGTAAGAGAGAAGAATGGGGTGCCCCACTTTCAACAGACAAGCAGAAATAAACATTTAATTTCCAATTTATAGGAATTGGGAAATAAATTATATTTCACCACAAAAGAAAAAATCAGGCAATAATACAACATGGGATATTCTGTATCTGAGCCTGTTCTCTTCAAAAAACTAATGTCCACAAAAAGATTTTTATTAATCTTATTGGTGCACTGTAATTGTATACCACAGTGAGATTCATAGTGATACATTCATATATACATACATCGCTTAGTCTGTTTCCCTCCCATACTTCTTCCCTATACATGATATGAGATAATTATGTCATTTGCAGGAAAATGGATGGAACTGGAGAATATCATGCTAAGTGAGATCAGCCAAACTCAGAAAATTAAGGACCACGTATTTAGTCTCATACATGGACGCTAGAGAGAAAACGGGAAAAAAAAGGGAGGGGGAAGGAACTTCATGAAAATGACAAAAGAGACCAGTAGAGTAATAGAAAGAGATTGGAGGAGGCAAGAGGGGAGGAAAGGGGAGGTTTGGGGAAGGAAACAGACCAAATAATGTCACGGGCCTATATAAATGTATCACTATGAATCTCCATAAAAAATTTTTAACAAGAATGAATGTTCGTAATAGTGTCATCCATGACAATCACAACCTGGAAATGACTCAAAGAGTCATCAATAAGAGAATGGAGAGCAAAGAAGCAATCATCTGAATAAAGAAACAACCTAGAGAATGGAAAAAATACTTGCAAACCCTGTATCTGATAAGGAGTTAATATGCAAAATATATAAGAATTAAAAGAACTTAATGGCAAGTAAACAACAAAAAAAACTGATTTTAAAATGGGTGAAGGACCTGAATAGACATTTTTCAAAAGAACACATACAAATGTCCAACAGGAATATAAAAGGTATTCCCATCTCTAATCACCAGGAAAATGCAAATCAAAACCACAAATATCAGCCAGGCATAGTGGCACAAGCTTGTAATCCCAGTACTTGGGAGGCTGAGATCGGAAGATCCGGGTTCGTGGCCAGCCTCAGCTACTTAGTGAGGCCCTCCGCAACTTAGTGAGAACCTGTTTCAAAATAAAGAATAAAAAAATAGGGTGCTCGCTTCGGCAGCACATATACTAAAATTGGAACGATACAGAGAAGATTAGCATGGCCCCTGCGCAAGGATGACACGCAAATTCGTGAAGCGTTCCATATTTTTATGGAATTACTGTCATAAACAATGTGTATATGTGAGATTATACCAACATCATTCTCAGTGCTACATGTGGGGGGGAGGCGGGGGGGAGA